>JBBPRF010000274.1:0-33316 GCA_038092875.1 Lanmaoa pseudosensibilis
TCCATGATACTACTTACCAAAAACAAAAGTTGCCAAGTCCAACTTCCATGCCAGCTTTTCCAAACTGTTGATCAGTGGGCCACGGCAACCCACACATGTGTGATGGCTAGATCATCGGGTTCCATACTTCTGTATCCGATAGTCAGGTAGGCTTTTGAACGGTCACGCCGAATGCACTACTTGGGTTCAGTTCGCCGGCCATGTCGCTTCCTGAAGGCTAGATTATATATGCAGTAATAATCGGTAGACCGTTTGCAACAGTCGAAATTTCCATCAGGCCATGGCTGGGTTCAATCCATGCAGGTCATGTCCCATCTGCGCGAGTCATCTCGTCGCATGGGCCAGTGCAACTCGTGGACTTACAATTCCCTGAGAGTAGCTTCATCAGGCTGACGTCCCTCCGTCACTCGCAGCCGCGACGATCAAGAAAGCATTGATCAATATCAACATACAAACACCTAGAAATAGATCTCATAATCGTACAAGCGAGTGCTTGGACCATCTCCATGGTCATCGCATTTGTTTCAGGCAACGTAGCCGTTGACAGATGGTGCCATGCACATCGTAACGAGCGGCTGGTCGGTCCAAGTCGTACCGTTCTCAGTGGGCGTCTCACTAAGGACATACGTCGTCGCAAAGTTACCAGCTGCCCACCCAACGTATCCGAGGATGACTGCCAATGAATCGGAAGTGTCAATCGACGCGGCCAGACAGTGGAAGACAGACACACGCACCGTCCGAGTTCTCAGCCTGGTACTGGATTTGTTGGCACATGTATTCCTCGCACGAGGCGGTGTTCCCTCCACCCGTCTCAGTGTTGAGCGCCTGGCGTCCATTGCACCGCAGCCATTGTGAAAGTGGTTCCCATGCGTCCGCAATGTTATTGGTGACGCAAGTGTCACTCGTTCCGCTACGGAGAGGCGGTCAACAAAACCCATGTTTTGCATCGTCGCGTGCGAGACACTCACGAGTTATCAGAGTCGAGGTACTTGTGCACATCGAAAATCAGGTTGGTGTAGCTTCCGTCTGGGTTGGTAACGGTGGCAAGCGCAGCTGCAGAGCCACCGGAAACAAAAGTTTGGGCGGAGGTGTAGTTGTCACCGGGAAGGAGGATCATTTGTGTGGTGGCACCGGCTTGGCGAATGGCAGTAACGGCAGCCTTGGAGCTATATATCAGCAAACTTCGCACGAGTGATACATGAAAGATTGCAATACCTGAACTGTTTCGGCCCATATCGTGATCTACCGGAAGAGAAGAACATCAGGTTCGATTGACAACATAAGGCTAGAAGCCCTGGTATGCTCACATTAGGGAGGTCATGGGGTTCATTCATTCTGAATACCAGTCAGCTGAACTCCACAGTGCGAAGTCGACCACTCACATTCCAAAGACAATCTTGCTCTCATTGGCGTAGTAGCTCGCCAACGAGCTCCAAAGAGAAGCAAAGACTTCGTTAGAGGGACCACCCTGGCCAATGATCTGAAGTGACGCCATATCAAACAGTGATATTCCGAAAGAAACTGTGGATACATACTTCCCCATTCCACCTGGCGTAGTTGTGGATATCGATGATGCAGCTGGAGCCAGTAGCTAAGCATGCCTGAACCAACGCATTGTACTCTGCAAAGTAGGTTTGGTTAAGGGTTCCGGAGGCGACGTTGTCGGTCAAAAATTGCCACGCGACGGGAAGACGGAAGATGTTGTATTGGTCGTTATTCACAAAGTGGGTCATCTGGCCCGCGCCATCAGCACCGTAGTATTGGGTCAATGGTGGATACGCGGAGCTCGCGGTGTCTGATCAACTGCCTTTCAGCCCTATGATCGTGTTGACGGAGATAAATCTTACCATCACCGTTGGTGTCCATTCCGAAGTCTAGGCATACAATGAATACCCGAGACTATGCTTAAAGTGGAGTATACTTACCAAACCCAGCGATGTTCACACCAGCGTATTGCAATTTGCCTGCGGATGCAGGAGGAGTCGCACCACACATACTCGTCGGGGTTGCGCTGGTGCTGGCGGTAGTCGTGGTTGCACTGACCGGGAGACACTGCGAGTAGTCTGGAGAATATATTATTCCGAACGATTTGGGAGGTACGAGTTAGAGGCTAGCTCACATCTGGCCGGCAGAACAATGTTAACTTACAGTCATTCTCGTAGGTGCAAACTGCACCGCTGACGCAAGTAGTGGCCCCAGTCCAGCCCTGCGAAGGGACTCGTCATGGATCGTGAGTACCGAATCGGATGACCTACCTCACCGCCACCTGTTGAAAATAGTTAGCTCGAAGTGGAGTAGAAGTAGCAAACGAGCTGCTTGCATTGCGCATAGAGTGCAGCTTGCCCACGAACACATAAAGCAGTAAATCCGACAAACCCGAGAGTATAAACAGTCTTCATGACTCTGCTTTCTGAACAGGCCCGTCGAAAGTTTGGCAGTTCGGTATTGCTGGATCCTGCACCTTATATACTATTCAACGAATACCCCTGACAAGCAGATTCAGTACATAAGATGCACCATGCAGTAGCATCACTGAGAGTGATGTCTGTACACCCATGAGGTAGTTAGCCGAAGCTTCTCCGAGTGTAATCGTGGTACAATCACCTCAGAACTACCGTTTTCCGACCCCTGTAAAGTGCAACACACACGTAATTTCCGGATTGATACCAATAATATGTTCGGTCGAGGGGTAAAATCCCACTGATCACCGTCACCGGACGTTCTTCGCCTCATCTTCGGATTGAGGTGCCATTGGATAATTCGCTGTTTCCGGAAGAATAATGGGTTACGACAAATTGGACACAAACCGCAAACTTCCTCGTCTTCAAGTACCAAAAAGTCGTGAACAACCAGTTTGTACACGTAAGGTGGTAACTTATTCGGTATGCGGAATTGAGGAGTACGAATCATCATCGGATGTAAAACTTCTCAGGAATTGCAGCCGACGAGTTTTGCAGGCTTCTTCATCGTTGTTGCGCGAATTCTTGCGACAGGTCTTTCTCAAGCGTCTTGCTGATGAGGCCGAAGACCCACGGTACACTAGAAATACGTGATGCCTCTCAGGGAAAGCCTTAACTTAGCTCCGTCTTTGCCCATGGGAGGAAGTTCGGATTTCACTTGGCAGTAAAAGAAGCCATCGACGTCCCGTAGCACCTTGAAAAGGCTCGCGATTTCCGACCAGTAAGTGCGGCTGACCAGATGTGCAAAAAGGAAGGGCCTGTCGGAGAAGGTGGGCATGTCAATGATCCGAGCCGTGCGACCAGCTTGCAGGCATGTACTGGAATGCAGCAACCTACCAAAATCATCGGAGAAAATGAACCTGAAGAGAAGACTTCTCACTCCCGCCCCCGTGACTCAGGTCATGGGGGAGCACTAGACCAGAGCACCATCTCGGACTACAGAGCGGGCTCGCAGACTAAAGGCTGCTACTCTGACCTAGGCAGACTTTGCACTTGAAAGAGTGGGAGGATAGTCATTCACTCCACTAGCCACAATAGCTGCCTCTGCTGTTGTTACCGTGTCATCTAACATTCTGCTTTTCACAGCTTTTCACTACCCGTCCTAACGATCGTCTATGCAGGCCGGGAGATCGAATTGTTTCTGTGACCGTTGGGCCCGTAGAAAGAGTGAGACAATGCATCATCTAGGCAACGCGCGTGGAGTTTTGAACATGTTTTATGGAAAGCCAGACGTTCACGCTCCATTTGAACTTACGCAGAACTTGCGCAGAAGCCCGTAGATTTAAAATTTACCGATTTCGGAAAACATTGGTCAGTGGACACCGAACACTCCTAATGCATAGCTTTCTCGCCGCCCAACTCGTATGCGTTGCAAGCGAGTCTACTGTACTAGTTCTCAGAGAAGTGTTGCACCTCATAAAATTTTACCTGGAATAGTACTGCCTTCAAGTTTCACCCAAAGGAATCATGTACATAGTATTCAGCCGAATGTCAAGTATCCTTTGATTGCCTATGCTTCCCTCCCGAAGGCATGTTCGACAAGCTCCCTTGCACTCTCCTCCCAGTCGTCCCAGCACAACGCTAACTCATTACTGTCTCTACCCAGTAAACCATTTCCTCCATCACCTGCCCTCGCTTCCTTCCCCAACTTATGGTATCCCTCAACTGCTGGTAATACGTATTTCCATCTGAACACACCCTCTAACTTGAATCCCATCCGTTTAGCGAGGTTATTAAATGCAGTGTTAATCGGAGAGGCGGTCCACTTGACTTTTCTGAAGCCAACTCCAGAGGGTGGGAGTTCAAGGAGATACTTCAGCAGTAACCCGACGGCATGAGAACCGACGTGGGTTCGCTGGAAGGCGGGAAGGACGATTGCGGGACTAATCTCTGTCACGAGCATCGTCTTGTCCGTCTCCTCAAGTCCGAATAAGCCCGCTAACGAACCCTCCCACTCGGGGTGAATGGGATCGGGGCGCGTTCTATCAATTGCTGCGAACAGGACGGCAGTTGTGTCCCGCCGACATCTTTCGACGAATCGGAGAATGTCGGATGGGCGCTCTAGAGCGATGGGTATGTGTTCGAACATGGATTCGTATCCACGGATACCGTCAAGGTACGTATGGGCATGAACCCGAGGAATGAATGGAACGAGGCGCAGTTTACTCGTGGACAATGCCGGGGGAATCGGGAGGACGAAGTTGATATCGTATGGTTCTGGGCCATACAACTCCCCCTCCGGGATTTCCGGTTCAGGAGCGTAATTGTTGACAAAGGCCATGACACGCAAGTGTCTTTAGAAAACTGTCTTCGCAAAGACGTTTTGGTTGCAGCGGGTCCCGATGAATTGATTCAGTAGATGATCATCAAGATAGCTGAATTAAATATCTCCCCCGTTTTCACACCTAATGTTGAGATACAATATTTTCGAGAGGAAATAAGGGGTGCATAGCGCAGTGGTAGCGCGCATGCTTTGCAACCGCTTGCAGAGCGATCTGTAAGCAAACGTGTATGAGGTCCAGGGTTCAATCCCCTGTGCATCCAGAGCTTTTTGCTTCTCTTGATCGCTCCGTAAATCGATGCGAGACTCAATAGTTTGTGCACCTCAGGACGAAAAATCGGAGCAGAGGACTTCTTTCTCTTTCGGCAAAAACTCGGACCCCATAGGAGTGTTGTGTCTCCAATAGCGTTTCCTATGTTCCATGTCTCATTCTCTGCAACTTATGTATGTATGGGACGCCTAGTCTTTCTTCCATGGGACGTGATCGTTTCCTCCGATAATCCCGAGATATCACGTAGCTTCCATTTGTTCCCTCACAGCCCGCGTGCAGGATATCGGATTGTCTGATCAGAGGGTATGGAGAGAGGGTATGGATGGGCCTCCATGAAGATCAGAGCCGCACAACTATCATATCACAAAGTGTTCCAGAGTAGTGTTCTAAGTAGATCTATTAAGCTGAAAGTGTATGGTAAGCGTATGGTTGCGTTCTGGTCAAACAACCCCGACCAGGAGCCGGGCATGCATAGCTTACATCACCGACTCTCGATATCCACGCCTTCATCGTTCGACAGGTCGGGCGTAGCGCCATTGTCTATACTGTTAGTTGTATCTTCCTCGACCTCCACCAGTCGCTTCTCCTCGATCAATGTACTGCCATCGCCGTCGAGTGGGAGTGGTTCATCTTCTGGATCGGGGTCGGTCAGTGTTAGTGTCGAACCTTCTGCGTCACAGAAATCATTCAACGTCAATGGACGCATGGTGAATCCCTAGATCGAAGATATATGATTAAATGAGCGAAAATGAGTGATACAGGACAGCAGATAACTAGACGCACCGCTTCCCCAACTCTCTTGATCGCTTCCTCGTCATGCGCCATCTCTCGCATGCACTCCCGCACAGGTACCATGGCAGCGCTCCGACAGAGTTCGCGCAGGTCCGAACCCGAGAATCCCGTCGTCTTGACCGCGAGCACTTCAAGGGTTAATGAGGGATCAAGCTTGGTGTCTTTCAGCATCTGTAAATTCCGAAGGTTAATCTAGACAGAAAGGAAATGTTTCGATCAAAAACCATACCAAGAGTAGTATCTTGAATCGTTGCTCTGCGTTTGGCAGACCAACAGCAAATCGTTTCGGCATGCGGCGCAGAATAGCGGGGTCAATGTCCATGGGTCGGTTCGTCGCTCCGAGAACCATTATTCGGTCTTCTCCCGACGTCAATCCATCCCACGACCTGCGTCATCCATGCCTCAGAGAATGCCCAGTTCCAGAAACGGAGTGAAGGAAATAGTGGCGTACGTCATAAATTCAGCCTTTATCATGCTCATCACCTCGTGATCATCTGTTCTCCGCTCTCTCAAAAATGTATCTATCTCATCCACAAAGATGATCGTTGGTTGCATCTTTCTAGCGAGACTGAACAGCCCTGCAACGAGCTTGTTTGATTCCCCGAACCACTTGTTGGTGAGTACTGATGCGGGAATGTTGATAAATGTAGCTCCCGATTCCTTGGCAAGAGCACGTGCAAGCATGGTTTTACCGCAGCCGGGAGGACCATAAAGAAGGACTCCCTTTGGTGCACTGAGGAGTGACGAAGAGGAGGTGAAAAGGTGCGGGTACATTAATGGATATATAACGGATTCACGAAGAGAGGCAATGATGGAATCGAGGCCGCCGATATCTGCACCACACAAGTTAATCGACTCGCTCACAGCGAGCAGGCATTAACGAAAGCACAGACAAACTGCCTACCTTTAAAGCGTACTTGGATATCATCAGGGCATACAACTTCTTTTGATATGGACACTATAAGGATTCTGTTCAGCAAGTGGGTAGAAATTAATGCAGATCTGCGCACGTTCGTATTCGTCAAGTTTCAGTCCTTTCTTCCCCAACTTTGCCAATATTTGCGCGCGATGTTTCTCAGTTTTCTTATCCACTTGTGTCTGACCGATGAACCACTATGAACGGACCGCATGAAGAAAGTGGGGAAGAGCATTCAGAGAATATTAATATTAACATAAATGCAAGAAAACTGGCACGCGAGGATGAACAGTACACACACGGTAAGCATAATGTGCAGCGACCTTCAGGAAATACACCAAACGTTGCAAAGTGAATCAGTATTCATAGCCAGAATCATATGTTTACTATCAACAAACCTGCGACACTATAAGTAGCGCGACTATAACAACGAATGCGTTAGCGAGCAGACATTCCCGAACGAGAAAGTACCTGCTCTGCTTGAGAGAAAGGAAGTAAAAAGTACACACCATTAATAACAATTCGTCTTGTGGTTGATTGGGATGACATGTTTGAATGCTGAGGCGCTACGCCGCTGTCGGGAAAAAGATACGGTCGTTGAGTACAGGAGGTGCCCGAAAGCTCCCTCGGTGAAGACAATATGACTGGTTGGGTACACGATAAGGGCTGTGTGAATTGATGACATGAACGTTTGTCTATAAAAGGAATGTCTGCACCATCTCCTTGCTCAGTCCGTACTAGCCTTTCACTCGTTGTGCCTTTGGCACAGGATCATTGTCAATGGTGCTCTCAATCGACTCCAATGCCGTCGCGCCTGCATTGCGCGCCCCTGGCCTGCCTGGAATAACACCACTAGTTGATGGCATCTAATCAAGAACTTGAGAAGCTTGACAGGGCTTATTTTCCTGTGGAAAGACAAAGTTCAGCCGAGTGGTGGACTCTGACTACACTCTGTCGGCTCTACCGAGGCTGGCCTTTCGTGGCTCGATAACGGCGCCGGACTGGATATAACGTAGGCTCGACTCTGAGACCCATTCCTTCAAATCGCCTGAATGATCCCCTGGACCGCGGGCTATGTAACCCACTTCACGTGTTCCTGCATTCTGAGTCTGATGGGCGCTGGATAACGGAGATATAAACGAACCGATACATGAAGCGGGAAGGCTACTTAATCCTGAATTTTAGCGCTTTCCACAGCAAGTCTCTCTCTCCACCGGCTGGCCCTTCGACACTGACCCTGCAGACATGTACATCCCCGACCTACCTAAAGTGCTAAACAGCCGATCCATTGTCTACCTCGACAAGTCTCGCTTCACCCTTGATGCTTCGGGCGTGGCTGGTTTCTTTGGTGGTGCAGAGGCTGCTTCCGCAATGGCCACAGTCCACATCTGCAGAAATAGAAAACAGTGGGGGTGGTATAACTCACCTGGCTCATATGAAATCGCCAAGCGCTATGGCCTCCTTACAAAATTCGGCTTCTTCTTTGGGGGCGGCCACGCTGACCCAGCAGAACTGCTCACGCTGTTTGAGCTAGATGGTCGCAAGGGCCCCCAGTTCCTCCGAGTCCACTCTGGTAACATCATTCCTGAGACAGATCATCTTGCCGCAGTCTTTATGAAGGAATGTGCTTCCCCTGAATGCCCCATATCGTCCCCGAAAGGGAGGCAGCCTGTCGGTATCACCATCGCCGAGCTCGACAGTTGCCCTGGGGATAATATGGTACTGAGGCCTATACACACCCCTTGGGACTCTCGAATCCTTGCCGCCATCCCAATCATTGTCAGTGCAGGCACCTGTATTACGTGTGCGGTCGTCGCGGACTGGTACTCATTTTCGTTGATCCTTCTGGGTATCATCGCCAACGGCGTCTCCTGTCTTGTCATTGGCTCAGTCAAACTGGAATTCATGCGTCCCCGACTTGCTGGTGAATCAAACCAAGAGAAACCATCCCATAGTCAGACTAAAGCACAGCGCGTCAACGGCATCCTCATCACAGCCACCGATATCGTGTTGCTAAAGGGTCGGGAAGATGCAGCTATGGCGGTAGCTCGTGGCAAGTTCGTGCTCCCACCCCATCCTAGCGGCAGATCCTTCCACAAATACATCGGGGGGTGCTCTATTCTCCTCCTTGTCCAGTTCATTGCACAGCTGCTCCTCATCCCGCAAGGATCCCTCTTCGGCCAGATCATGTTTGTGACCTCACTAGGCGTCTCGTGGTGTTACAACCTGTGGTTGTGCTCTCTTGACAAAGCAGGGGTTCAGCAGAAGATCCTGCTGGAAACAATTCTCAAACTCAAGGAAAACGACGTGAAGAAGTATCGGTTGGACAACTGGCCTTCCATGGTCATATTTGTCCTTCTAACCCTGGTACTTGAAGATGACGAGACAAATGAGCGCGAGTTGAATACCGTGCTCGATGTACTCATCGAGGATACCAGTGATGTCTGGGGGATATGGAAGAGAGTGGTCTTGAAGCAATTGCTGAGGCTGGGAGACTCCGGGTCCCCAGTATTAGAGGAGGACTTAGATAGGATGAAGGTCTTGGAGGTTTCGGACAAAGAAACTGCCAGGCTGTCGAGGAGAGATAGTCTCAAGTTGGATGCGCTCTTCGATGAAGCGCGGTCTGGGATCGAAATGTTCAAGGAAAGTTTCGTACGATCCCTTGATGATCAGCACCACTCCACCCCTTCCCTTCCTCTTGATATTAAGGATTAGTTACATTACATCCATATACTCAGACATTCACGACTGCATGCTCGTTTTAGTAACTCAGCTGGAGGTTGCCCTTAGAGCTCGTGCTCGTGGACATTGGAAAAGTGCTATCCTTGGCGCTGGTCGCGTGATGGACAGCCGGGGAGTCTGACGGAAGAACTCAGCCTTCACAGGAACCATTGATGGGCGCTCATTTGGCTTCTAGTGGCCACGCGATCTTTTTCCTCCTTTGTCTGACTCTCACCACAGCGGATCCGTTCGCCGTCAGGCTCACATTGTCGGTGCATTCCGATTAAAGGATGTCCACCCAGTCCGGTGTGTAGACTCATCCCCATCATTGCCAACACTCTGGCTGAACTACATCAAGGTGCTTCTAAACCGCTGGAAATTGTTCATAATAGCGGGATAAATGCAGTCGCTTTTTCGCCCGATGGGACGTATATAACGACAGGCTGCAATGACGGGTCGATTCAACAATGGCGCGTGAGCGATGGGAAGAAGATGGGAACGACGATGAATGCAGACGGCTCAGTCCTCGTTGTCGCCATCTCCAGTGACGGGAAGTGGGTCGTAAGCGGTGGATTGGATTGTAAAGTCACGGTTTGGGACGCAAAGACGCAAAAAAGGGCCATCGAGTCAACACAGGCTAACGAGAAATGGGTCAGTGCATTGGATGTGTCACCAGGCTCGACAAGATTCGTCAGCGCATCGAGCGATTACACAGCAAACATCTGGAGTCTCACGACCGGCCAGAGACTCGCCGGCCCGTTGAAGCACAATAACCGTGTAGAATGCGTCGCATTTTCGCCCGACGGCGACCACGTCGCTACCTCCGGCGTCTATGACTGCTTGCGCATTTGGGACAGTCGCGATGGTGACCTGCTCGTCGACGTCCCCGACTTTTTCCCCGAATCCTTTATTTGGTGGCGCGATGACCGAATCTTCGCATCAACCTGGTTAACGCAACGATGGATTGACGCCGTTTCAGGGACCATGCTTCTCGAACTTCCCCGGGCCGTCGATACAGCCAAAAAAGCGCACCTCGCCGTTTCACGCAATCGCAACTTTCTAGCAGGCCTTGATAAGCATACCTTGCGTCTGTGGGATCATGCCACCCATGGTTGGAGCCCCACCGCACATAGACTCGGCTACAATGGGTGTACCATCGCTATTTCACCCGATGGCCATCATCTTGTCACCGGGGGAGAAGATAAATTTTCCATCTGGAATCTTGTTGGCAGTATTCCTGAGGGCGTTGACCAAGTGAGTACATCCTTTTCCGGTCATTTCATTATCTGATAGGCTTATTTCACGATCAAGCACCAAAATGGTGTGGTAAGGACATCGTAATATCAAGCCGAAACGAATCTGATCATCGTTTCCATACCTCTTTAAACAGTTCATGCATCTCTCTAGTGTAATACAACAGGCATGGTTACACGGAGAGCTTGGGTCGGCCATGGAAATACTATCCCGTGACATCGCATTGAACGGGAGATCTCACCATGCTTTCGCCAACCGTGCTCTCGTCCAAGCTCGTTTGCAAAAATTGGGCAATGCACTCGTGGATGCCGAGACGGTAATTAATCATGCGACTTTCCTGGACACGACATTAAAATATGACCATTGCCAGTCGATCGATATCCAGCCGTCGGTTATAGGATGCATCGCGAAGAGTATTGCACTCAGTGGTCAGGGCAGACATGAGGATTCCATGCAAGCATTTGATCTTGCTTTCAGTTACTGCAGGGCAGAACAAGTGAATTATCTTCTACTTGTCAAGGTATGCATGACGTACGAATGGTGTCCAGGTCTCACGCCTCTCACCATTCTGTCCAGTCAGTCGTCATGTTCCTTGCCGGACTGCATCGCCACGCCATCGCTCGTACAACAGACCTGGTCAAGTCTCTTCCCGGTAAATTATCGCACTGCGATGTTGTTCAGGTAGCGTACTGTGCCGCCGTTCGTCGCGAACACTTTTCGTTCATATCATCTGCAGGCGCACATGTCCGTTCTCCTAGCGAAATCCGCAATCAAGTCGCACGATTATGACCATGCAATACAGCTTTTGACATCGGCAACAGATCCTGGGGAATTCTCTCAACTCCCAGAGTTACTGACTATCTCGCTGGTATGGCCCATCTTGTGATCATCAGTGCAGATATTGAATACCTAGCAAAGATCACTGGATGGAATTTCAACACTCTCAGATTCGAGATCCATCAGAAAAGATGCGAAGCGCTCTTCGCCGCGGGTCTCACAGGAGGCGCAGTAGCCTCTCTCCTCGAAATGGATCTCGGCGTGGAAATGAACTCAAAGGAGATGGAATGGGCCACCGGTAAGGAAGTTTACGCGTGTTCCGCTTCAGTTGTCATTGACGTTTCTTCGCAGATTTCAGGAGGCGATGTATGGATAAATTGAACGAGTTAGGGGATATAGCCATGGATTCCGCTGCATATCGTGACGCCGCTGCCTATTACTCTTCGGCATTGACCCTGGATCCCTTGTCGACAGATGTACTGGACAAGCGAAGCAGAGCGCACGCGGCGATAGGTGACTGGGAGGCTGCGCTGGAAGATGCAAATGCTGTATGTGTGGTTTGGTCTCTGGTCCGGCAATTAGCCAATGACATACACCTTAGGAAATCGTACTTGATCCATCACACCCTTGGGGCTATGAGAGGAAACATGCAGCGCTGCATGGTGGTGGTCGTTACGATGAAGCAATCGAAACACTCAATGAGATGCTTTTGAAGCTCGAACAATCACCTGATCGTCATAATCGTGGTAAATATCTATGTCTTTTATACCACGTTGGACATCTTATAACGAATTTATGTCTGACAGAACTATACAACCACTACGTGAACCCATCACAAACGGTGGCGGCCATTCACAGCTTCGCCAAGCACACCCAACGTGATTTTCCGCTCGCCCTCATCGACACCAAGAATGGTCGTCTCTGTGACGAACAAGAGCGGATACGCATGTTTGAAGCGGATCCAAAATTCAAACAGCTCGTTTCATCGATGGTGTTACAGATCGATAATGCTGGTATCAATCAGGTAGTGCGAGAATACTTCCGATACGCTACTTTCTCCCACACGTGGGAAGGAGACGAGCCTCTCTATCACGATATCCTGCATGAATCAGTGCACAACCTCGCAGGATCACCGAAGGTTATGAAGCTACTGATGTTCTGCACAATAGTCCGGGAAGCAGGTTTTCGCTGGGCCTGGAGCGACACCTGCTGCATCAACAAAACGGACGGCGCAGCATTACAAGAATCACTCACTTCAATGTTTCAATGGTATCACGAATCTTCGCTCACTATTGTTCACCTCAAGGGTGTATTATCCGACTCGGAGCTCGGAGCTCTGGTAGAAAGTCTCTGGAATACCCGTGCATGGACCCTTCAAGAATTCTTCGCATCCAAGGTCATTCGGTTCTATACTGAAGACTGGAAACCTTATCTCCCTCATGAGGATACTTTCAATCACAAGGAATCCCCTGTCATCATGCGAGAGATGGCACTCGCGACTGGGATTGACGCAGGAGAACTTCTTTCTTTGCGCCCTGGATCAGAGAACGTTCGGCAGAAGCTCCGCCTTGCTGCAACTCGCTTTGCTACGAAGCAAGAAGACATCGCTTACTCCTTGTTTGGCATATTTGATGTCTCTATACCAGTCACGTATGGTGAAGGGCAACGGCGTGCGCTCGGCCGTCTCTTACAAGAGGTCCTCACGCGCTCCGGGGATGCCACAATCCTGGCCTGGACAGGGAAGGCATCGGACTACAATAGCTGCCTCCCTGCCGAGATTACCGTCTACCGCGAACCATTGACACCGCATTTGCCATCGCCTATCCCAGACGACGAGATGGAAGCACTGCTTTCCGAAATGCAGACTTCCTCGACACTTCACGATTCCGCTGTGGAGTTGTATGATAGACTTGTCATTCTTCCAACGCCACGCCTCGTCAGTCGTCGCCTAAGCTTGTCATGCATCGTATTTCTACTGAGAACGGTTAGCGGGCCGTTCGCCACCAGAGACGACTCTTCTGTGCGCGTTTACCGTGCCACGGCATCTGCGCTCGGGGAGGTAGAGATTAGGACATCAGATGACTTGGCCGGCCTGACGAATCTGGTGCTCGTGCATCCATGGCTCCAGTGTCTCTTTGACGCCATTCTTCCGCACGAAGACATGATCGCCGATGACGTGGAATCGTTCGCGCCACATGTCCCCTCGGATAGCGGCTCCCTTGTGTCTCACAGGAATCCAGCGAGAATCTCGTTATTATCACATGTTATGCAAACGTTGCAGCTTCCCTCTCCACTTGACAAAACCACCCGTGCCTTGCGCTTGTTCGCTCGTCTCAGGCAGCCTTTTGGGGCACTGCTGCTTGCGCCCCATTCGGCCAGGGAATACAAGCGGGTTGCGACGGACAATCCGATCGTCGTATGCATCCGCAAGGACGTTCCCCCGCACTCCCTTGTGGACAAGATACGTACCCTGGATATCCTTTAACCCTTTGGACTTGGACATGCTTCGACGTTCATTCATGATTGCAACGCTTGTCTTCTGCTACTGTTGGAACTCTCATTTCATCATTTAGGTATCTCACCTGTGCTCGTTCATCTTTTTGGATATCAGTATTAAAGATTACATACATAGTACACACTAATCACGATTCCTCACATCATACTTATATTTGGGGGGCCTGTCGAGAGCTCACGGGCGATTGGCGGACGGTTAGCAAGAAAGGAAAAAAAACACGTCGGCTATACCCAAAACCAGCAAAGTTCCTGAACCAACCCAATGTAGTAACAAATAAGGCGCCAGGGCTTGCCTTCACTACTTGAGTGCAGCTTGACTTTTAGATGCTAAGGCGTCCCATAGTCCATTTTAGTTGGACATACTGAAACTGATCCAAGGTGAAGGATCCCAGCAGTTTTATTGCCAATCGGACTCACATCATACTTAGATTGTGAAGTTAGCTCGAGCGTCATGCGGAAGCAAGCCAAAGGCCGTCGCACGTAATGGCCACTTTTTATCCCCATTTGTCACAGTAATTATTGTCCCTTCACAGTTAGCGAGTAGGCACAGAAGGCACACCGCCCACGATAGTTCCAAATCGATCTCTATTGATAAGGAATGTGGATATAAAGTGATCGTGAGTCGACGTATGCAAATTTCTTATTCAGCCATCCGAACCACAGGGATCCCCGCGGGTGTAACACTACTCTCACGCTTACGATGACTACGATTGGTGCGTACTTGGCAGGATAGGGAAAAGGTGCAATGTTGACCGTTCACGAAGGTTATGCCTCGAAAACGATCGACATTGATTGCAAAGATACACTCCCTGTCTCGGTCGCCTTCACATCCGACGGAAGGGAAATCGTGACCAGCGAGCGCTACTTCGGTGGCCTGCGTGCTGGAGGGAGGATTCGACGATGTCCAACTCAGGGCGAGTCCACGGACAAGATGGCGAGAGTGCTAGTGGACACCAATAATGGTGTTGGTGGTGCTGTTGTGTCAAAGGATGGCCAGTGGATCGTGAGTATCATGGGAAATAAGGTGGTGGTGAGGAACACGACAAAGCATGAAGAGGTCGAAATAGGCGAGCACACTTTGGGGGTGCATACGATTGATGTGTCTCCAAACTCAACGATATTTGCCTCTGGATCGGAGGACAAGACTGTTCGCATGTTCAGCATCACCACTGGACAAAGAATCATGGGCCCTTTTCAACACGACAACGAAGTCATTGGGGTCAAATTTTCTCCGAACGGCGAGCACCTCGCGACTGTCGCAGCTGGGGATCCTGTCCGGGTATGGGATACTCGCACCGGCAACATGGTCTTACAGACCCAGGAACAATACTTCTATACCCCCACTCTTAACCTCACTCAAACGTGTACTCCCCTTGGATGGTCCAGCGACAGCCAGCGTGTTTTCGTCGTAGCCTCTCTTCGCGTAGCCTCCAGAGAGATCACGTGCCAGTGTATCAGCCTCGTACCGTCATCTGATAAGCCCTTCGTACCCCAGTCAATTCCTGCTAGCAATGACTCGACGCTTTACTCGCTCGCGACCAACGGGAGATTCATCACATGTTCCGCAGGCGGATTTCTCTCGTTCTGGCATCCTTCCGAGCGTCAGATGACTCAGATTGGTTCTACCATCAAATTACAAGATTCAATTCTCTCCATTGCTCTATCGCCTGACCATAGTTATCTTGCATGTGGTAGGGGCGACAAGAAGATCACAGTGTACGCTCTCAGAGATATTCTCCCTCTGCACGTCATCCTTGATGTAAATATTCAACCGCATCAGCCGACTTGGACATGACCTGATTCTTCGCAGCCTACCTCTAGCCTACCTCTCATGAATGTCAGCGAGGAGGCATTCAAACTGTGGATAAAACAAGACCTCTACAAAGCTGAGGAGACACTGTCCCGAGAGATAAATCCTCAAAATCCTAACCACTACGTGGCACGTGCAAATCGTGCTCTCGTACGAGCAAGTCTGAAACAATGGGATACAGCGATCGCGGACGCTACACAGGTATTTTTCCATCTTCTCTCTGGGTTACTCATGTTTATCTGAGTGTTACCCAAGTCCCTGGCCGTTCAGCGGTCGATCATCGGTCACATCACAAAGGCCGTCGCGCTCGTTGGCAGAGGTGATTCAGGTGAAGATGAACTCGCATTTGAAACGTTTGACCTTGCCTTCCGCGACTGCGGTGCGGACGAAACCAGATTTCTCTTACTCATAAAGGTTTGCCGGCTGCTCGATCGTACTTGCTCCCCAGTTTGAATTCGTTCCGCGCAGGCGATCCTCTTATTCGTGTCCGGAAAGCGTGAAAATGCAATAGCGCGCGTGAACGACCTCATCGCGGTTCCAGATGACAGTTCCATGTACAACTACCTCCAGGTGCGTACTGCTGTTCAATGCTGACGCACCGGGTTCGCCGCTGAGATCCTTCCAAGGTCGTGGCACATATGTACCTAAAGCAAGGAGACTCAGAGCATGCGATGCAATCGTTCGAGCGTGCACATTCGCTTTCCTTTACCCGCCAAGGGTTTCACCTAGTGACGATCCTGCTGGTAAGCCTATGATTGTGCCCAACGTTTTCCAAGCGGACGCATGCTCAACGTGTTTGACTGGAAGATATTTGGTCGGGCTTTTGAAGAACTCGAGATCACGGTTCGTCACCCTCTGAGGGGACTCGTTGCTGCGTGACACAGCATCTGAGCTCCCCAGCGTCTCTGTTATCAAGATGGTGTACACGGTAGGTGGCGCGGATGTAGAATTCCAGACGAAGTGTGAAGTATGTCGCATATAGTGTACGGATAACGGTGTCAGTCTACCAATAAAAAACCAATCCCTTCGGGTCGGAGTGAAGGTAACTGGTTAACGCCAGGTTGGTTCCACAGTAATACTCTGGATATAGCTTTGAAATTTGATTTCATCGCATAAAGACAGCGAGGGGATGCATAGAAGCAAGTGAGTTGCGTAGTACGAGAACAATGTGATGGCACTAGCGATCTGCACAGAAATTAGAGATTCACGACATACTAAATTAATATGAGAGGTCAGACTACCATATTGACGAGGTGGAAGGCAGAGTAGCACTTACTGTACATAGAGCCAATCCTTAGTTGAATGCAATGATACTGGCGCCAGCAGAGTAAAGGATGGTGTTATCCCAGGAATCAATGTGCCACACCAGACCAGTCCTGGAGACGTCATCGACGTATGCGTTTATGCGAAGATTAGCCGCGCGGTCGATGTCGATGTAGTTCAAGGCGACGAAGACAGCGGGATCTTTCCAGAACTCAACATCGCCGAATGTGATTCTCCTACTCTGTTTGAGCTGCGGCCTGTTCCAGGGACGAACGTCCCAAGTGTTGACAGACGTGCTAAAGATATGCTCGCGATCCTCTGGATAAGCGATCCAGCAAGCCTTTGCGTCATAGAAGACTGTATCTCCCCACGTCCCGATATTTAGTGTGAACCCTTTCGTATCGATGTCAGTGGCGGTGGTGCTGAGGCGCCAGTTGTACTCTCTCCCAAGATCGATATAGTTGAAGAATACGATGACCTTGGGAGGGGTGACAAACGGGCGCTCAAAGTTGATGCGCACGGAGGCGGGGTCGTCGCGGCTGCGCATGTGTTCACCAGTGAGGAACTCCAGATCGCCAGGCGCAAGGGCGAACACGTGTTGGACGCCGCTGTAGAGAGTGGTGTCGTGCCAGGTTGCGATACAGCAATCAGCGTGAGACTCGGTGATGCCCTGCAGCGTCGACCTAGCGCGGATGGTGTCGTCGCGGTCGATATCTAGTTGACGGATGCCGTGGGGGAGGCGGGGAGGGGCGACAAATGGACGAGGAAATTTTAGGGTAGCCCGAGTCTCAGACGTTGGCTTGTACCATGGGCGGACGTTCTGGGTGTCAAATTCGCGGAGAATGGGCATGACTGGTTGTGAACTTGAAGAGCAGTTGTGAGCAAGTTGAGTTGGTCTTCTGAGAGTCCGGAAGTTATACTGCGACGGGTTTGTGCTGTGCATGGTATCTGCCCTGATCAGTAATGTCAGATATACACGAGGATACCCCAAATTATTCTTAGTGAAGGCTGTTCATCCAAGTAACCCCGAGACCTAGATATGCTTTGGATATCATATCATTCCATGTTGCGCCCAGATGTTTCCCGAAGATGGTTGATCCAAAAGCTACCATCTGGGTGAACACATGTGAGTGGAGGCTTTTACTCCTGAATCAGGTATAGGGCCAGCGTGGCTTTGTAAGTTCATCTGCAGGCACTGACCAACCGATCGTACCAGGACCCGTTGGGTAAAAACCTTGGGAATGTATTGGTTGCTTGGACGAAATAGCCACTCGGACCCCGACTCAGGAGCGGAACAGGGCACGCGCCGCGTGGTATTGAAATTTCCTGAGGCCGTGTTCGAGGCCCCAAGGCCAAAGGTCAGATAACAAGCACAAGGTTGGGGAGAATTAGAGTATTACCCAAATGGCGTTGGGATGATAAGTAGGAAGTTTGAAATCTTGCTGCACATTCCTCCATCCTCTTATCTATGCGTTCAGTGCTTAGTCGGCTCGTCAAGGTGATATAGTAGTTGGTCTGTTGTGCGGTGTATACAAAGAAAGAGAATTCGTTCCGGACAGAGGTATATAGGACTAAATCCTCGTGCCTCATCATTTGTATTTTTCCAACTCCGTGGAGAACCAGCGAGCCCGCATTCTTTACCTCCTACCACTTGCTCCGACTAAGGCGTCCGATAGTCCATTTTAGCTGGACACGGTGGACAGATCGAAACTAATACAAGGTGGAGAGCGCAGGTCCAGCTATTTTATTGCATTGAACTAACTTATACATAATTGGGGAATTAGATCGAATATGGTGTGGAAACAAGCCAAAGCTCGTCGCACACTTTGGCCACATTTTCAAAATCCCATTTGTTACAGCTCTGCTCCGAGTAAATGCAGAAGGAACGCGACAGTTCCAAATCGATCTCTATCGATACGGAATGTAGATTTAAAGTGATCATGACTCGACGTATGCGGATTTCTTTCTCAGCCATCCCAACCACAGGAATCCCCGAGGGTTAGCAACATTAATCTTGTGTCTACGATGACTACGATTGGTGCGTACCGGAAGGATAGGGCAAAGCTGCTATGTTGACCACCCACGAAGGTCCTGCCTCTAAATCGATCGATATCGATTGCGAAGATGCACTCCCTGTCTCGGTCGCCTTCACATCTGACGGAAGGGAAATCGTGACCTGCGAGCGCTACATCGACGGCTGGAGTGTTCGCGGCGCGATGATTCGGCGATGCCCAACTCAAGGCGAGTCCCTGGACAAAAAGGCGAGAGTGTTAGCGAAGATGAACAACGGTATCGATGGGGTTGATGGTGCTGTTGTGTCAAAGGATGGCCAGTGGATCGTGAGTATCAGGGGAAAAATGGTGGTGGTGATGAACACGACAACCTACAAGGAAGTGGAAGTAGGCGAACACACTTTGGGGGTGTATGCGATAGATGTGTCTCCAAACTCAACGACATTTGCCTCGGGATCGGTGGACAAGACTGTCTGCATATTCAACGTTACCACTGGACAAAGAATCTCAGGCCCTCTCCAACACGACAATGAAGTTGTTGGGGTTAAATTTTCTCCGAATGGTGAGCGCCTCGCGACCGTCGCATATGGAGATCCTGTCAGGGTATGGGATGCTCGCACCGGCCACATGCTCTTGAAGACCCGGGAACAGTACTTCTACACCTCCACCGTTAACCTCACTCCGACACGTACACCCCTCGGATGGTCCAGCGACAACCAGCGTGTTTTCGTCGTAGCCTCTCTTCGCGTAGCCTCCAGAGAGATCTCGTGCCAGTGTCTCAGCATACAGTCGTCCGACTCCTTCCTGCCCTTGTTATGGTCTCAGTCGGTCCCTGCCAGCAATGACTCGATACCTTGCTCGCTCGCGATCAGCGAGAGATTCATCGCATGTTCCGCTGGCGGATCACTCTCGTTTTTGGATCCTTCCACGTACAACCATCCTCAGATCGGTTCTACCATCAAATTCCAGGATCCGATTCTTTCCATTGCTCTATCGCCTGACCATAGTTATCTTGCATGTGGTAGAGGCGACAAGAAGATCACAGTCTACGCTCTCAGAGATATTCTTCCTCTGCACGTCATCCTTGATGTAAATATTCAACCACATCAGCCGACTTGGAGGTGATCTGATTCTTCACAGCCTACCTCTAGCCTACCTCTCATGAACGTCAGCGACGACGTATTCAAATTATGGATAGAACAAGACCTCTACAACATCGAGGCAGTACTGACCCAAGTGCTAAAATATTATCCTAACCGTTCTATGGAACTTGCAAATCGTGCTCTTGTGCGAGCGAGGCTGAAACAATGGGACGCGGCGCTCGCGGACGCTACACAGGTAACTTTCCATCTTTTCTCCCAGTTGCTCGTGTTCATTCGAGTGTACCCAAGTCCCTGGCCGTTCAACAGTCGATCATTGGTCACATCGCAAAGGCCGTCGCCCTCGTTGGCCGAGGTGAACACGAGCTCGGGTTTGATGCCTTTGACCTTGTCTTCCGCGACTGTGGTGCGGACGAAAACAGATTTCTCTTACTCATCAAGGTATGTTGGCTATTCGATCGCACTCGTTCCCTAGTTTGAATTCGTTCCGCGCAGGCGATTCTCTTGTTTGTATCCGGAAAGCGCGAAAACGCGATAGCGCGCGTGAACGCACTCATCGCGGTCAAGGATGACACTGCCATGTACAACTATCTCCAGGCGCGTAGCACTATCCAATGCTGACGCATCGACGTCATTGCTAAGATTCCTCCAAGATCCTGGCAAACATGTACCTAATGCAAGGAGACACCGAGCGCACGATGCAATCGTTTGAGCGCGCACATTCGCTCTCCTTTACCCGACACGGGTTTCATCTAGTAACGATCCTGCTGGTAAGCCTATGATCGTGACCAACGTTTTCCGAGTCGATGCATGGCTCAACCTGTTTGATCGAAAGATATTTGGTCGGTCTTTTGAAGAACTCGAAATCATGATTCGTCGCCCTCTGAGGGGACTCGTTGCTGCGTGACACGGCATCTGAGCTCCCCGGCGTCTCTGTTATCAGGATGGTGTACAATGCAGATACAGAACCCCAGGCAGGATGTGAAGTATGTCGTATATAGTGTACGAATAGTGGTGTCAGTCTGTCAATAAACAAAAAGTCGATCGTTCACCTTCGGGTCGGAATGAATGTATTGAAGGTAAATGAAGGCTCCCTGTGATCGGGGAAGGGGTTGCGAACCCGTTCTGTAGCGTCTTCTTTGATGCGAACGAGAAGGACAGAAGCTTGACAGAAGCTGCCATGAATGTGGGGTAGAGTGCGGTACCGTGGGCGTTCCCGTCACCCGACGCCCGAATGCAAGACAGACCAGGTGAGGCTAACGATCTGCAATCCACCAAAATATACCACAGCATAAACCGTGACGCTAATGAATTAATGATGCCAGTGATGGCCACCTGTGAGTGGAACGTACTGACGACGGTTAGTATGGGAATGTGACATTTATAAAAGCAGAAATCTCAATGGATCTCTGAATTCCATGGGCACGACTTTGGAGTACGAAGTGAAGAATCCAGACTAACCAATTCAGATGGATACACACTACTTGTACAACGCTAGCAGATAAGAAGTTTTACTGGGGATCGGTCAAAAAAAAAAAAAAACTCAGAGCTGAGATCATAGCGAACCGAGAAAACACAATGGAGGGAACCAAAAAAAAAAAATGGCGCATATATGCCGCCTCACCTCCCCACCAACATCTCCTGTACCCTCCCCCACCGTGCATCCACCTCCGACGGATACCTGTCCGCCCGAATCTTTTCCAGCCGTGGCATCACCGCCCTCAAACACCTCGCTAGCGCCTCTAACCCTTTCTCGTCCTCCACGATCGGCGAATGTCCAACTCGGATGTGGGTGATGTAATGATTCGTCACGCCCCATTCGTTTTCGTCCTCGCCCTCGCCCTCGGTCTCAGTCTCCAACTCCCCCCATCGCTTCCTCTTGTCGTCAATCATAGCGTCGGGCCCCGACGGCAGCGCCACCGAGGCATCAAACACGATCCACAGCGTCTCCAACTGCCGACATGCTCTCAACACCGCCAACACCGCTCCCACAGTCGCAACCGGCGTCGCCTTGGACACGTCCCCCACCCCGACCTTCAGACTGGTCAACCCCGTCAGCCCCGCTATCCACGCCTCGTACCCGCGATCATCCATCTCGGCGACACAATACGTACTCACGTCCAACTCTGTCAGCGAGGGAAAGGAAGAGAGTGAAGAGAGGAGGGAGGGGGAGAGGGAAAAGGAGTCGCTCGCGGGGGTGCTCCAATACGACGACGTCAACTCGATCGTGAGCGTGCGTAGTCGGTCCTTGTCTAGTCGCGTCGGCAACACGCCAACCAAGGCTTCCATATCCCCCGTCGTCGAATCGTCCGCGCCGATCCGTAGGTGGAAACCCGTCGGACTACCCTGAATGGTCTCGAGGTAGCGTAAGCAGAGGGCGGCACTGTTGCCCCCAAGCGAAAACGTGTGGACGTGTGGTGGAAGTCGACCGACGTAAAGCGCGGTACTCGAGTTGTTGAGTTCGATGCTGATCGTGTCGAGTGTTCGTCTGGACGTGAGCGTGTCCATGACCGGTTGGGAGAGTGCACAGCTGCGCAAGATGCGGAGGTGCGGCCATTCCCGAACGATTTCGCCGATTTCGCGGGAATGGTCGTTGTAGGAGGAACGCGGGAAAAAGGCGGTAAAGGAGGTGACGTTAGGACAGAGGTTGGGGAGATCGGTGAGGACGGCGAGTTCGGAGGAGACGTGGTTGGGCCAGCAGATGAGGAAGAGAGAGACGGTGGTTACGCCTGGGCCTGCAAAGTATTTGATAAGCGAAACGCTCGGATCGATTAGGTTAGACATCTTGAGTTCGCTCCATACGAGCTCGGTGAGGTTGGGAAGCAGGGGAAGAGAGGCTTTGGGGTACTGTGCGAGGGCAGCGATCACGTTGTGTTGGACCGTGGCAGACATACGCCAACAGGGACCACGGACAAACTTGACGCGCTCGGCGTATTTGCGAAACGTGACCCACTGTTTCTCGCCCATGAACATCCGGACCTGTGGAGAGTAATTGTGTGATAAGCATGCAAAGCTGATCAGAGAGACGCACGACAAAGGGGTAGTGTTTTTTGGCCCACATGCGACGTGGCAAGACTCTGATCAGTGGATCAAGGCTGTCTAGACGCATCCATAGTGCATCCAACGCGGGTACGCTCAAGGTGTGACACGTTCGTGCGAGCGATGCGAGGGTGCGTTTTCCGGAGGTGCGATCCCATTTGAGTTCACTCTCGGGCGACTCATCGAAGCGGCGTACAAAGTCGAGAATGAGGTAGAGGATTTCGGAGATGAGGAGACAGCGATGAATGGATGTGGCAAGGGGTTTTGTAGGTCGACTGGGTTTGAGCCACTGGGGTACCGAGAGCAAGGGTTTGGAGGCCTTTGGGACGAGGTGTCGAGACCTGCGTGTTTTTGTCAGCATGGCTTCCGGCGCGGGGATAAATTATGGTTGCGCACGGGCTGGACTCTGTGCATTCTGGGTCGGGTGAGGTGAGGGGCAAACAGTAAGGTGAGAGCATCGATGTGTGGTCGGATTTTTGTCGTTTTTGGAGGGGCGGCATGACTGTGAATAATGAAACTCGGGAAGAAGGGAAACGTTGAATTCTGTAATTACGCACGAGGACACTGGTAGGCCAATACTTACAGGCTTGCGGCGTTGGTTCACACGAATATTGGAGACAGACGCCCGTGCTCGGACCACCCCTCGGCGTCTATCCATCTGGCACTTTAGTGATGATGTCATGCTCAAACTCGAATACGCTATAAAAGACATCGGTCCACTGCTTTCCAACCACTTTGTCA
The DNA here is from genome assembly GCA_038092875.1 of Lanmaoa pseudosensibilis. Classification (NCBI taxonomy): domain Eukaryota; kingdom Fungi; phylum Basidiomycota; class Agaricomycetes; order Boletales; family Boletaceae; genus Lanmaoa; species Lanmaoa pseudosensibilis. Next base: position 23,951 of record JBBPRF010000274.1, read on the forward strand.
TGTCCCCCGAAACACAAGACACCCTTGACGTCGCGAAAGAAGCCAAACATGACGCGCTGCACAAGCGGGAAACGCAGGGTTTGGAGCGAGATGATCCTTTAGAGCAGGCTGCGGCGAAAAAGGTCGAGGGAGTCGCTCGCGAGCTTTGGGGTATGTCGCCCTCGATCGTATCAACAAGCCACTGACGAGCGCATTAGCCGAGGAGAGGAAGGATGAGAACAAGAATTCAGACGGCGCAAAACGAAATGGAAGGTAGGGGATGCTTGTCCCATAACATTGAATCAAGGTTGACGCGTTTACTTTTCAGATCTAATCACACTGTGAAAGGCACGACCATGGGGTAGGACATAGTTGAATGTATAGGTTGTGCGTAGAGCCACGTTGCAAGATGTCATTGAAGACGTTTGGATGTCTATGATGTCACCACCCTACTCTCCCGAATATAAGTACCCCTCACTCGACTTACTATCATCTCGACTTTGTACACGCCATGGTCACTCAGAATTTCATCGGAGACAAACCTGTCGGTACATTCCCCCCAGAAGCCATCCAAAAGATCCCAGACGACGAACTCACGAAACGAGAGGTCCAACGGTTGTCCAACGGTGACGACAAGGAACCTGGAGCGAACAAGCGTGCCGGCGTCGCCTCGCGTGATCCAGCCCGTACGTCTCTTCACTTCGAAACGAACGATACATACTGACCTCCACGCAATAGAGTTTGACACCAAGCATCGAGGAGGTCAAGGTAATCATTTGCCTACCAAAGGTAAGCGTGCGCTTGGGTCATCTGGCGGTACTGGCCTATTGGTATCCTTTGCAGAACCTATTCTCTAATTTGTATACGGGTTGGGCTGTGCTAGAAACAGGAATAGCACGCATTTGTACCCAAGAATTAGTTATGTAACACGACGACGCCGTGCCCGAGTTGCGATCCACTCGCCGAAGCATCCCAAGGATGTTGGAAAGAACGGCTACACCATCTTGCGACACCGAAGTTGCATGGCAGCACGAGGTTCAATTGAGAGGCGAAAGCACCGGGAGAACATGCGACAGTCCAGCGGTGGGACAGGCGTCGAGGCGAAAAGAGACAGTAGGAAGAGGCAATAACTCTCAATCGGGTTGTAAGGAGAGGGCAGTGCTTGCGCATTCAAATTCCTTTCCGTAAGTAACGATCGGAATGTATCGCGCTTTGAGATCTTGCAGTTGCACGAGATGCGAGCGTACCAGAGTCCAGCTCGTTTGCGACAGTGGCGCGATGAAAGTTGAACTAGCAAAGGCGTCGTCGGTGGGAAAGGACTGTTCTGTGTTCTGTAACTAACGGCAAGGCAATTGGAAGTCGTTGTGAATGATGTGTAACGTTGAACGGTCGAGTTCGGAGTTTCAATAGCCCTCAGAATCGCTCTAGCATGATGTGTTCGACTGCTCAGCATCACCTTCTCGGCGCAAAACGTTCCCGCCGCTTGTCCTGATTACTGGAATGACCCGAATGTCATGTCAGCTCTTGGACGGCGAGAACTTTACTCTCGATGGCGCTTACACATCGAGGTATAATCTTTGTGAGGTTCCAGTTGACATACACTCACTGCGTCGCTATGGGATTGGGACCACAGGTTCCCCATATGGGGATTCGGTCATCACCAAGGATTCCTTCCCGAATATCGATATATAGCTCGATTAAACACCATCACACCACCTCGTGTCCTAAGCACTGTGACGACAACATGTGTATATATGCGGTACCGCGCATATACGGACGCGCAATGTGCCTTGAAGCTGTGAACTGCAACCTCCGTATCGGCCGTGTATCATTGGTTCTGCTCAGGTACGTCCGGTGTAGCAAACAAAACGTTGATCACTCACGAAGAATAAGATCCCGTTCTCGATTGCATTCATGGAGAGGAAGCCAGTTTGTGGGTGGCGGAATATATCCCAATGACCTCACAGGATGGCTCGAGCAATGGCTGGTCAAAGACGGTGAAAGTATGGGAAGCGGCGACGAACATACAGTTGCCCCAAGTCGAAGGATCACATGGGTCAGGTATTCTTGATCGATGCGTCTGCGATTCGACGCGGGTCGCCTCGGGACCGGTGGGCCCGACCTCTTCAGCACGATTACGTCGTGTTTGGTGCCTAGTTTTCTCCAAGCGGGGAGTGCATCCTCACCGCTGTGTCATACTGGGAGGAGGCCCCGGGTTCTCTCATGGTCTGGAATGCGCAGACCGGCGACAAGCCTGTGATCGACATACATGCCCTTGGCTCGGTCGCGCAACAGCAAGAATCTTTCATTGCGTCCATTCTCGGTCAACTTTGCCCCCCCCCCCCCCTCAATCGAATCAAATTAATGGTCTGCTATCACATTCAACAGGGTAAAAGATATAATACAGATCGAGCACACCATTGCATTCATTGACTAAAGAATCATACACCTTCAAGTTGTCATGCTTTGAGGGAAGGTCAGCGTAAGTAATTCGGCATACGAAAGGATGCCGGAGGGTGATCCGGATGGGTCTACATACGTATTGCTGGGATGCACGCTCATCCGTTTGCAATGACAGGCCAGCCAGCCTTCGAAGGCGGATCACTTGAATCCATATCACTTCCCACGAGCAGGTGCTGCACGGTCCGCCATCCCTCTGACTCTGGCACGGTGAGCATGTCGAACATACATGAATCCATGTGGCGCGACTCCTTCCTCGACTGAATTCTCCCCAGCCGCGGCATCACTGACCTCAGACACGACGCCAAGTCCTTCAAGCCGTCCGCGTCCTCCACGACTGGTGAATGACCAACATGGATCTGGGTGATGTATTGATTCGAGACGCCCCACGAGCGGACCCGGCGCGTCGCCACTCGTTCCTCCTTGCCCTCTTCTACTCCCTCCACTCCCACTTCCTCGCCATTCCCTGCCGACTCCATGGGTTGTGTACCCTCGTCCACATCCAGCACCATCACGGGTGGCGGGGGCGGCGGAATCGACCCATCGAACACCATATGCAACGTCTGCAAACACGGACAAGACCGCAACACTGCGATCACCGCCCCCACACTTGCTATCGGCTTCACTCTGGACCCGTCCGCCGCACCCATTTTCAGACTCCTCAACTCTGGCCAAGCCCCGGCCATCCGCTCGTACGCAGCGTCGTCCAACTCCGACGCGCAAAACGAGTTCACGTCCAGTGTGACAAGCGACGAAAAGGCGTACAGAGATTCCAAGAGGGGTTCTGTGAGCGGGAAGGAAGAACGCAGCGTATACGTGCGACGGAACGAGGACCTCAGCGAGATCGTCAGATGTCGCAGCTGGGTGGTATCAAACCGCATCGGAAGCATTTGGAAGAGAGTATCCATGTCCGACGGGAGCGTAACGTCCAGGCCGACATGGAGACGGAACCGCGTCGGGTTCCCTTGCAACGCCTGGAGGTATCGTATACAGTGCAAGGCGTTACTCCCCTCCAGCGAAAACGTATGGACTATCATTGGGAGCTTTTCGACGAAAACATCCGTGACACAGCTAGTAAGCTCGATGCTGAGCGTATTCAACGTTTGCTGGGACGCGAGCTCGTCCATGATGGCTTGGGAAAGCGCACAGCTGTTCAGGACCTGCAGGTTAGACCATTTGCTGACAATGTCCCCGATATCTCGGGAATGATCATTGAGAGTAGCGCGGGGGATGGCAGTAAACGAGGTCACGTTCGGGCATAGGTTGGGTAGATCGGCAAGTACAGTCCGTGCAGAAACATAGATCGGCCAAGACACGAGAAAGAGTGAGATAGTGGTCACCCCTGGCCCTGCAAAGTACTTTATAAGAGGCACAGTCGGATCGATGACGCTAAACGTGTCCGATTCGCTCCAAACAAGTTCTGTGAGGTTTGGAAGAAGGGGAAGGGAAGCTCCCGAGAATCGTGCGAGGGCAGTGACGACGTTGCGTTGAACAGATGGAGGAATGCCACGACAAGGACCGCAGAGAAACTGGACGCGTGCTGCATATTTCTGAAACGTCAACCAATGCTTATCGCCCATGAACATCCGGACCTGTAACACATGGACGAGATCAAGTAAGGACAAGAAACGAGGATCGGAAGACGCACGACGAAGCGGGAATGTTTCTTGGCCCACATGCGACTTGGCAGGACTTTGATCAATGGATCTAGGCTGTCCAAACGCATCCAAAGCAGATCTAATGCGGGTACGCTGAACGCACGACACGTCCGGGCTAGCGATGCGAGCGTTCGTCTGCCAAGCGTACTGTCCTCCCTGCATTCGCCCTCCTCAGGCGGCTCGTCGGTCTGCTGTATAAACTCGAGGATAAGACAGAATATTTCGGAGATGAGCAAACAGCGATTCATGGACATGGTGGGCGCCTTTGTGGGTCTGCTCGGTTTGAAGAACTGCGGGACAGAGCGGAAGCGCTTGGTGGCGGCCTTTGAGGCGAGGTTAGAAGACCTGCGTTTGCGATCAATACGAACGCGAGCGCCATTGGCATGACCACGGTACGCACTCGGTCTCTACGGATGGTTTGAACAAAGGCATCGTTCTGTCTGGTTCCTGTAAGTATGTACAGGTCTGAGAGACTCCATTCCATTACTGTAATATTGGTGCCGACCAATACCCTTGCGCACAGACCTGGACCCGACAAACAAGGCACAACGTATTCCGATTTCCTTACACGTCGAATACGGTGGCCGTGGCGACTTTCTCAAAACAGTGACGATTCCCACCAGCAGCTGCTATCACTGATAACCAAGCGAAAACTCGTTGGAGGACATCCGTGACTTTCTCGTCTTCAAGTAAATCCCAGTTCTCGGCTCCATCAAGGGTCACTTCACTTGAACAGCACTCCACAGTTCGTGGGAACGAACCGACCTCCGAGCGAAGCCGTCATTCCGTTCTTTCCTTTTCTGTGGCCATTGTCCCTATGATAGGACCGAACTCATCGGAATACTGTCCAATGTGCTACAAATTTAATTTCGACTTTGTTTCGACTACAAGTGTAGGCAAGCCATGTGCACGAAGCAAGGTTATCGCCAACGCAGGCGGCACTTCCGAGTTGAACGGGTCCAAATGTATGTTTAACCGCGCCGAGCCTAACGCGCCGGCGACATGCCATGGGTAGAGCCTTATGACCTCATACGCTCATAACCACCACAAGGGTCGTCAAAGGAAGCACTGAGATTGCAGCGTACGTAGGTCATGCTTGATGATATAACTATCCCAAAGTCCAACGGTGGAGAGAGGGCTCGAGGTGCACTGGCTCAGGACTGCGCACTGGGATGCTGAACACAACGACCGATTACAATGCTGTGCGTGGCCCTTCTGGGCCCGCTGACTAAGCTACCTCGCCACTCTCCGGCTCGCTCCTCCGCGTTCCATAGCGGAGTGGGATCCAGAGCATGTCCCAGGAGCATGGTGTGCTGATTGGGTCACCGAGTTCGACCGTTGGAGTAGGGGGTCCCGAGGGGACATAGCGGCCCCACCGACAACACCCCCATTATCGTTCGGTGGGAATCTGCCCAACCACAGTATAGATCCCGCCGCACCAAGCTCATCGCCCGGAAATAGGACAACCACATATTTCTCAACAGTGTCGCCGATGTAGGTACGACCGTCTTCCATGGGTCCGTTTGTGCAGATGACCAGCTTCCCTTGAACATAGATCGTGAATATCAGATTGTATGAATCGAGTCCGACGACGGGAGCCACTTGTTCGAGATTCAGCTTGGCGTTGTGTTCTATCTAATTATATATTCCTTTTTTTTTTCTCCTTTTTCTGTAGGTTCCCTCTTTACCGATCCCACGGGGCCATTACCTTTCACCGACGCACGTTTTTGCAAAGTGAGAAACCACACCGTCGATATACGTTTGAAACTCTGGCGATTGGTACAATATTGCCATTCAGATCTGCTGGACCCACCTCACGCTCAGTGTTTTTTATTCCACGAATATGACACTGCTCAAGGCGGTTACCACGGGCGAGGGAGATCATCATTTTGGGTGCTCGAGGTGGGCTTGAACATTGCATCATGCCTACGTTTCTTCTTCTGTGCCCCCCACAAACAGCGGTATGACCGTGGTCGTGTGAAACATGTAGCTGTTGTTCCTTCCGACCATCCGGACTCTGAACAAGCAGACGTCATTCACTATAGAATTGAGGAGGGTGATAGGGAGGCACTAACGTACTCTGGCGTGTTCGTTGAGAGCATCGAAAACGGCATTTGCGCTGCGGGAAAACGCATCAGTCCATCACATAGCCACCTGGTGTGACAACAAAAAGGGGTGGGGGACGTTAGAATAATAGCATTGTTCAGGGGTCCTGAGCTTCTTTGGATCCAACAGTTCCGGATGCCTCGGAGAACGTCAGAGTTACGATTATGATTGGCAAGATCTTCCGCTGTACCCCATATTTTTTAGTGGTTTTCCCCTGATAGGCCTATTGTCGGTGATGGGAAAACACGTTGTTTCCGCCTGGCTGGCCAGTGGCGCCAACAGGGAGCATGCCACCGCGAAGCAAGGCGTGGGAACACGTCGACACTGAACAGGTTACTTAACGCAATTGGTTCTTTACACTGGATGCGGGTCATGACTGTCAACTGACATCATACCCGCCACTTCAATACAGTTTTTTTTTGCCAGAATCCTCCCACAGTCTCGGTGTCGAACTCCTTGGTGCTTATTACGCCAGCCTTCTCTCCCTGCAAACACGGATATTGGATCAGCTTTGCGGGCGGACGGACGGATAAACAAGTATGAACAACGCATTTGTTTCAAGCTGTACAATTGTCACGACGTTGTTCAAAACTTCGATGGGCAGGCATCGCGTGGGCATTGGAGTACTATGCTGCTCTGCATCGGTTTGGGTCCAAGTTCTTGCTAGTGGGGCATCGCAGAGTGTACTCCATTACGAGCTGCAGGGTGTGAATATGCGCCAATAGCTGAAGCGTCCAATCACTCCATGAATTCAATCAGCGTCACTAGGTTCCATGGGATTTCTGGCGCATCTGCAGGCGGGTTTGTTTTCCCTTACGTCGTTCGCCCTGAACACACCCGATTTCCTTAGATACCTAGATCACGTCGAGATCTGTATACATATCACAAAGCAGCTGTTGCATCCGCCGTAACTTATTAAATTAAGTCATTCGTCCACACTCCGAATCAAGGATGCTGCTGTGCGATCCGAGCTGCCCATCTTCCACCAGAATTACGTTTCATCATATCCGACATGCCTCCGAGAAGTAAAAAAAAAAACAGTCCGACGAGCCAAAATGGCTATTGTGTCTATGAATGGCGGAGTGGCTTTGCTGCCCTTGAGCGGGCCGGGGCTGTGATCCACGACTGCAAGTCCGCCATGCCGTAGACTGTGTCCGATATATTAAAGACGTACAAGATTGAGCTCGAGAACTTCTTGATTGTTACTGTGGAATGGAACACCCATCGTGCCTGGGGAACCTCGTAGCGGCCACCAGCTCCCTGATAAGGTTTATCACCTCCTCCGGCCGCTGCAGCGATGTTCAGATAAGGGAGAGCTCACCGTTCGTCCTGGCGCGCATAGCCATTCCAACGAAGCACCGCCGGGGCCAATCCCCGGGGTCACATCATTTATATATGAGCGTAAACGTTGGCTCAACAACCGCATTCTTACAACTTGACCCCCTTCGAGCAATCTATCACTTGTGTTACAGCCTTTTTTTCCTTTCACGCCATGACTTCATTCACTCACCAATGTATCTTGTTCCTTGGAAACCCCGTCTACGTTCTCATCGTCGCCGTTGGAATCGGTGAGTGGGTTGGGCTTGACCACGATAGCTGGTTGCTCAGTCTTTCCAGTGGTGCTCGCTTTTTTAGCGGCCAGGTACTGGCCGCGACCAACCCATCGCCTGGCTCACCACAGCATGGGTACGTGCTTGGCTTCTTCCCCGCCAATAGCTGCACACTGACGGGCGACGCAAGGCCAAGTCCGTCGTAGGTGCCCAATCCAGCATACGGATGCGCGCATAGTCGCTGCATTTACGACACCAGGTCGAAACCCTGGTAATTAGCCCCCTAAATCGCAAGTGCCGGAGAAATAATTACTCGGCGCAATTGACACAGTGGTGTCCTGTCTCCTCATGAGATCAACAGTGGGAGATGACGAGAGATCACGTGTTGCTCTTTCCGAGATTGCCGAGTACCTGATCATAACGTATTGGGTCCGTGATTAGATTCTATAAATGTGTTTGCGCTATGGGCGTACGGCGGCGACAGTGTGGCATTCAACATACGCAGGTTGCGGCTGCATATGGAACTGGTTTTGACCGAAAAGTCGACGAACTTTCGTATTAGGAACATTGGTGCGAACAAACCTTCACCGTGACCCGATCAACAGATAAACAGATAAACCAGTACAACATAACCCTGTCCACCAGAAAGCTGTCACGGAACTAATCACTGGGGTTGGCGCTCTCGTCTACCCGCTGTGTCTGGACTCAGAGTCGTCTGCGAGCGAATCTCGCACGTTTATAATGTCTCCGAACCTGAGGAGATGCCAGTAACGGAGCACGAATTCAAAAGGAAGGACATACTATGTAACCATCCGGGAGGGGGTCAAAATGCTCCCGTCCGGCCAAAATGCAGTACTTTGACAAATTGACATTACGTGATGCTTCATCACCTTGTGCAATGAGCAGGATGTACTCAAGTACCACAAGGGATGAAACGTAGACGAGAAACTGCCTTGACGTTCTTTGAGAATGTTCTGATTGTGCCAGAGAAATTTTTGAAAGAAATTCTGAGCTTCAATGTTCATGAACAGCCTCCCGCCCGTACTGCCTTCTCTTTGTCCAGGCCTCGAATCGTTGTTTCCCAACATTTCGTCAGCTCCACGATTTATAATTTGGTCCACCCCGCAGTGCCCTGGGTCCAGCAGGTCTATGGACCTCGAAAACTCGACTAGAAAGCTGGAAATGCGATGGGGTATGTACTAATGGCGTGTCATAGGGTAAGCAATACATAACCCGACTCTTTCCCCCGCTATAGACGGAGGGGGGTGCTACGCCGCAGAGACCCCCGTATGTTTAAACGCTTATAAGGACACTCGGCCGTGCTTTCCTCACAGCTCTATACGCCCGCTATCCATGTGATGGCCACATTGTCCACCCTCCCCTCTGAGCCTGGTCTCATCACTGTGTCTCCCACTACGGATCTCATCCTTCCATCGGGTCCAACGCCAGCAGCAGCCTCGTCCCAGGCACCTCCGCCGAACGGAGCCATCCAGCCCAACTAGTGTTGTTGGCAGACCGCTGCCATTTCGCCAATGGCAATTGCCAGCCCGGCAATTGCCGGCAGTAGTTGGGGTGTCCTGGCAGATATCGGCAGAATTCCTATACTAGCTAGA
>JBBPRF010000275.1:0-33306 GCA_038092875.1 Lanmaoa pseudosensibilis
TTGCACTCGAGACTCTCTTATCTATTTTCATCTCTCACGCAAACTATTCGCATTATATATCCACATTCTACTGTTTCTTTGGTGTCTGTACATAGTCGATTTTGCTTTGGCTCGTTGTTACCCACTCATTGCTATATTACCATGGTGTATTGTATCGTTATGCGCTTCGCGAAACTTGTTTTCAGTCGCGAGTGTGGACAGTTCTGGGATTTTTCTTTTTCTTTTTTTAGTAATGCTGGCAACTTCATTTCCTAATAATAAAAATGAATGCATTCGTATACGACCCCTGCCAGCACGCCGTCACTCAAAAGAAGTAAAAAGCAAGTCATTTTCACTTTCATAAGAACCGTGTACTAGTAATTATGAAAACGCAAGCAAAGGCTAGATAAGCACATCTCTCTCTCACAAAAAAAGGGGAGGGAACGTGTGCTCAAACTGCGTCAGGCGATGACGATGGTTCTAGTTTCACGTTCGACGCGAGCTTCAGTAAAGAAGATATCGTTTTTTTAAGTAAAAAAAAAAAGGGAAAAGAGATCACTGAGAAAGTCTGCTTATTTTTTGCATCCGCTTGACGCGGTTGCTAATCTCGGTCTGGAGCGTTCGTCGGAGCGTCTGTCCACGGGGGCCCAGATCGTCCTGTGCGGCGGCCGCGACGAGTACCTGGTCGATAAGCGTATATGGGAGCCAAGTCGCGCAGGACGTTTTCGGTTGCGCGCGTGAGAGCGCAGAGTCCGCCTGTTTTGATGGCGTGCGTGTGTGTGGGGGTATGATTTAGTGGTTTTTGCCATGATGAAATTGGGGAACCTTTTGGCTGACCTTGCGGACGAGCGAGAGCGTGTGTTCCAGGGCGCTCTCGAGAACGTCGAACCGAAGGCTGACTCGGATGAGGTACTCGTGATGATGGTCCTGGGAATGGAACGAGGGGAAAGGGGGAATAAAAGAGGTGAGCGTGACGAGCACGGTACCGAATGGGGATGGAGACTGACCTCGAGCGTGTGTATGAGCCACGGAGGAGGGGGGGATGCCCTGTCATGTGATAGGATAGCCTCCAAAACTGCCTTGTTGTACCGATAATCCGTATCTGCGCCGTCATGGCGTTCTAGAGCGAGTTTGAGGTACCGCCACCCTCTATCAGCAGGCGCTCCTGGCCATGAAGATACGTTATCCGTCAGAAGCCAATCGGCCGTATCTTGTCTGTGTAGGTGTCAGTATGGCAAGAGACCCACTCGGCGAAGGCCACCTACAAAACTCCGTCTGAATTTCGCGACAGCCTCATGCATTGACCTGCAAGGGTAGCGAAAAGTTCGCTCATATCCACACCGAGTGCGCGGGCCGTCGTAATCGCGAGCTCGAATTGATTAGCCTGCCCTAGCCGTAGGATTATGAGGGATGGTGACAAAAGAGTGTCTACGACGTAAATAGTCAGCCGTTTACCCTTGATTAAATTAATCATCCCTTAAGAAGTTCATTCACCTGGAGCAGTAAGCAATGTCGAGTCACGTCGAATGAGGCGCAACCTTGCAGATAACAGCGTGTATTCGAAGCGAAGGTCTTCGAGGTCTATGATCTCTGAATCAGTACCGGTGGTCGAAAGCGGCAAGTTTTGTGCCAATTTCCGCCGTTTACGGGACTATCGTCATAGGATTAGCAAAACGAAATGGTCACATGAAGATCGGCATTCACCTCGAAGTCCTTGACGTTTGAAGCAGGCAGTTGGACAACAACCCATGCATTCTTTGGTTCCAGAAGGGACAACGAGTTAATCGCGAGCAAATAAGATTCCAGTTGGTCCTCCATCAACGAAATAACGTCAGCAGGTTTGCCGGATATTTCCTGCAGTTTACGTGCACGCTGATACATAGTTCGGGCAGCTGATCAAGGGTTCAGATACGGTGACTTCTATGAACAGCAATAAAAATTGAAATTTACCACTCCGGTGGGCCCCTCTTCGTGTATACCACGTGTATAGGATTCTAGAGTAGAAGGGGCGAGCACGGGGATCAGTATTGCGCGCTTTAAACGCAAGGGCATCATCCACTTCGGAAGCAAAACCAGCAAAGTCCAGAGAAACCAGCATTTCGATCGCGCCATCTTCGCACATTTGATATACGAGCTGGGAGATACAATCCCGTTTCCTGTACAAATATTGCGTCAAGAAAAACTGATGCAGATACGTGTGAAAGGCTTGTCTTACACGCTATCAAATGGTGCCGCGGTGATCGATGAATAGGCGTCTTCCCAGGAGGAAAGATCTATGTATCCCCGAGCGAGGCCATACCATATATCCGCTGTGTCGGCCTCTGGGGGGGCAGCTGATAAGGCAAGACGGAGAAATGAAACCTCGTGCTGCGTCAGGCCATTTGACCTAAATATTGTAGACGCTTCTAGATAGAACGAGAAATCTGAGTCATATAGAGCCTTTGCAGGCAGAACGAATGATAGTGCCTCAGCATCTTCAAACGACAGACCACTGTCGGGACCTGGGAAATTAAAGATAAGAAATGGGATACGGAGAAATTTTGTAACATACCAAAACTTGCAGCGACTTTCTCCATCATGCTGGCTGCGTCATCCGCACGCCCGAGTGTAATGTAGAGCTGTGCAGTGACAAAGATAACACCAGGAGTCCGCGGTAGCCATGCAAGCATGTCTCGGGCAATATCAGGATATCCCAAACTGCGAAGGCCGTCACAAAACTGTACCTCGAAGAGGGTGGCATGGGCGGGGGAAGTGGATTGAAGTAGACCAGTGGTATCTAGAAATCGGTGGGCTGAACCAGGTAGTTCATTGTATTCACCTGCTTGAGCTATCAGACGGTGCACAACGGAGGATGTTGGCGCAAAGCGAGAGTGATTCCTGGACATCTGCATGTTACTCATGCGCGCAATCATATCGTCGGTGTTTGTGTCATCTGACGGACTGGGATCTTGGGCGTGGTCTGCCACTGGTTGACGCGCAGCGCAACGCAGCATAGCGAGGCCTCGGAAAACAGCAAACACCTCTTCTAACAAGGATGGGTCCCACTCTCCTAGATCATCGGCGAGGAAGAAGAGAAGGACCATCAAGGCGATACAGATGTCATAGCGAGCGTGCACTGAGGTGGAGACATAGGCTGCAGATAGAGCAACCCTCCACTCGGACCGCGTAGGAGGGAGGAGCAGCTCAACTTCATCCTCTTCTCGCTTGACCTGCGGATCGAACCCAGCAACCAGATCGAGGATGATTCGGATATCCTTGTCAAGATCCTCAACGTCTTGCAATCTTGCAATGATCCAGTTCTGAGTGCCATCGTCGAGACATTCCTTGAAGTCCAACCGTTGCGCCTGGTCGCCCAAGATGTCCACAATGGAGAAGGCGATTTCCTGATGCAGAACATCAACAACCCTGGTCTCCACGTTACGGAGAAGCTCCTGTCCGATCCTGTCGCACAGAGTCCACGCAATGTCGAGAACAGCAAAGTGGGAGTCCACAGCAAGGGAGTCACTGAGATGTCTGTGGATAGCGATTGGAAGGTCTTCCTTTGCAAGTATATTGATTCGCTCTCTTTCAACCACGACGACGCCTTGGCTACTCTGGCCAACGCAAAGAGCGAGCGGCCACCGTGCACTGCGCTCCACCTCACGACAGCGAGCGATAAATCCCTCCCAATCCCGCTTGAGTGCACTCCAATACCGGTCGTGTTGCATTGCACCAGTATGTGGGTCTTGTACAAGAGAGACGGTACAACCGACCACTGCAGCAATGTTCTCAACCACGGTCGCATACGATGTCGTGAGCTCTGGGGCGGGGGGGCCAGGGAGGGAGAGACAGGCATCTATGTACTGCTCAAGGGCAGTCCGGATGGTCAGCGGGGAGAACAAGCCTGGTCGAAGAATGGCTTCCATAAATTTCACTGTGAGCGAACCAGGGGAACGAAGAAGTTCTTCAAGGTATGCAGGAGCCAAGTCCGCCTCTTCCCCATGACTGGATGTTGTCCACGTTGTATTGTCGGAAGCATTCAGGTTCCCTAAGGCTAAGGGGGTTCTCTCCATCATCGAAGAGCCTTGACGCTCCCATAACACGCACAACATGCCGTCGTTAATTATGAAATCTTGCAAGTGACAGTGAACGCTAGCGGCGGAACACTCGATGGATCCAAGCTCTCGCAGTTGATCGGCCGTTGAGTCAAAGATCTGGAAATATCCACCGGAATGGGAGTCGGTTGATGTTGGTATGAACGCGATGGCGAACGTGCTTTCATCGTTGGTACCACCAGAGCAAATACGCAGAAGGTTGCGTGTTTCGGCATCTAAAGGATCGGATATGGTGGCACCAGACAAGGTTGGTTGGCCAGTTACTCGAGTTGAAATAGTCTTGGAAGCAACACAACCACTTTTTGCGGTCCAAAGGCAGAGGACACGATCCCGGGAAAGAGTCCAGGTGTGACTGAGATCTGTGGGTTGAGGAAGACTCGCTACGGAAAGTATTTCCGAAGCCGCGTTTGCACCAGGCTGAAGCCCAGGGATGTAAGAAGCGAAGGCGCCAAAGAAAGACTTTGGCTGGCTGAGGGTTTCCGTCCAAAGATCTACGAGTGCGGACTAAATACACGTGCAAATTGCAATAAAGGGCACACACCGTCACATGAATCGTCGCCGATGCGCTCTGACTCTATACGAAGAAGCGACCCATTGCTCAGCCCAATTGCTATAGAATGAATGCCCTGTATTTGGACGATGCCCCTAGAGAGATCGGCGACACTCTTGATAATGTATTCTCTGCACCAATTTCCAGGAGCCTGATCATGCCAGAGGAGGTTGGAATTTGCGGCTGGTAACACCAAGCGGTAAAGAGAACCTGTGACTGTGACCACCAGTAAATGGAGTTCTTGCTCGGCAGCTGCGAGGATAGCTGGTGCGGAGAGAATGGGAACGGGGAAGACGAAACGAATTGGAGGAGCTTGTGTCGATAACGAGACAAGCTCCACAATCAAACCGCCGTGAAGAACACGTGAGAGGATAGTTCCAACGTGCTGCAAATGTACAATGGACGCGAAAGACGCGTGTTCGGGATGGAGATCCACGTCGGTGGTTGATGGAGGAGAGGCCAAATTTCGACGGGAGGACTGTAGGACGACTGAGGGAGCATTGGCGGAGGGAAAGAGAGAGGAAAGCTGGGTGGCAACCAAGATGGAACGCGCGGACATTGCGGGACTGCAGTCAAAGGCTGGTAAGAAACTCACTCCAAGTCAACTTGCTTTGGACAGGACAAGGCGCGCTCTCTCAAACTATACCTGCCTTTTCGGGAACGAACTCCATCGGTCGGTCGACAAAGTTACATTTCAAGATCAAACATGTGCAGCTACGGACTCTGCAGTCGGGATTGAGATTAGAAAACAACTACTGTTTGCGCAAAGACCGGTCCCAAAGCCATCCCACAGCTTACCAAGTAAACACCATCCAGCAACGAAGTTCAGGGGGAAGCACAAGACAACAACAGGTTTGTACCGTGGCAGGATGTTATCGAAAGCAAGTTAGCGTGTCCGAGAATCCAAAAAAATCGATTGCAACAAGACCTCTTATCGGTCATTCACTGTTCGAACAAGAGACTGTCAACTTGGATCTCGAGCATTCATATATCTGGAAAGGCGAATCGTCTGAGAAACTGTGATGGAATCATTTTCACCGAACCAGGATAGGGGGGAATGGAATACGCAAGCGTTCGCAAGGTCGCTGTGTATCACACGGACATGACATCCAGCACATCGTTATTTGCCATGTTATTTAGTGACCACCTCGCCCTACCTATAAATGTAAAGCCACTTCCCCAAATCGTCTTGCAAGCGGTACCGGCGTGGTGCTGCGGTGTCTCACACGAATATACACCGGCTGGGCATGCAGCACAAGGTCCCCGCCTGAAATTCACACCGCTGGAGTGTGCCGCCGCTCGCCAAAGATGGAGAGCGCCAAGGAGCCCTAGGCAACATTGAGACGGACATGCAAAATAAGGAATATAACCTCCCGATCGGGACACCAACGAGGTAGTTGCACCTCATGAAATGAACATGCTTGGTGACCCCAGGATCTCAGAAACCCAATGGAGAATACGCACAGCCAGATGACACGATAGGGAGACATGTGCGCCAATGGCACATCAATGATAATATTCCGAGTGACCTCTTCTACCACTGGATCATGTCACAGACCGTAGAGATCGACAATTTCAAACGGACAAAGCCATGGATCGTTTCGCACCTAGACTTTGGAACACCTATGAGTAAAGAAGGCCTGATCAAATTGCACACGAGTACAGAATCTACCTGTTGGATCCACCTACTACCTCCGCTCGCGGAGTGAAGGCGAACACGCTCTTGTTGCGTTTGATATATCTGCTATTCAAGAGAATCGACGGGCAGGTGACAGACCCTAGTCAACGGGCGACGCATTGGCGGAGTATGCCAGTACAGGGCATCTGCATGGTGATAAAGCCAGAAGCCTGGGGATGACGGCGATGGCAGCAGCGGGAGCAACCGAGGGCGAGATCCTGGAGAGGGTGGTGCCCCAAAACTGTCAGGTGCGACAGGAACGCCTCGTGAAAAGGCTGACGGGGGTTTGGCGTGTCAGCGGATAAAGACACACGGCGGACTAGGCTTTATTTATGTCAACTGGTTGCATTTTTTTTGTCGAGGCTTACTTGTATGTTGATTGTGTACCGGGAAGAGGGAGGAAATGAGTTGCTGTGCTTCCGGATGTAGTGAGATGAACATCATTGCCGCAACTTGATCTACATCCGTCCCGCCCCAAGTTCGGATCCTAAACTTTCTGGCACGCCCCGTCATCATCTGATGGCCGACATCCTTTCGCTTTTAATGTCTCTTACACCACCGTAGTCCAGCTCACAGAGCGTCTTCACTGTCACTCCTCACTACACTGCACATGAAATTGCTAACTGGAGCCTTTACCGCTCGCCAGCTCGCGACGGGCAGAGCGCGTGCCGATTCCTGTGATCGGTTACACCTCGTGCTAAAAACTAATTCCACTATGTTTGCCTTCACCTTAGTCCTATATGATCCTTCGGACACCACCCTGACCTCGTTTCAGAGACATATATAAGGAGCCTTTGCATGCTCCGTTGCCCCAAAAGTGTTCGACTATACCATCGAGACTTCAAGTCCACAGCCAATTACTTTATTCCCTGCCTACTCACCTACTTTTATCTCGCACTCGTCTCCTCATCGTAATTTGTCATGGACCAGTTAACATCGTTCGAGGCTCTCCTCTTTCCATCCGATGGTCGGAACCCACATATGGTCGCGCTCATGACGAGCCCGATGTCGATGCCCGACCCTCATGCTCCCCAGAGCACCCAGCCTCCTCGGATGCCACACCCAGAGGTCTACATGGACTACATCGCAGAGGGCCTTGGTCCCCGTGCATGGCATTATCATGTGAGTTGAACAGAATTGATCGCCCGGTTAGACGCCACTGACGCGACTACCCTAAAAGCTCGTCGAGGCACTTGATGGAATGAATAAAAAGTTTGCTCAACCTTACGTCGTTTTCTACCCCGTCGTCTCGCGTGACGGAATGCCCTTCCCCATCAACAAGTGCATTCGAGAGATTCAAGGGAGGGCTTTTCGAGAGGTAGCCGCATGGCGCGGCAACATTATTGTTGCAAAGTATAGAGAGAGTCCGTTCTCGTCCATGGTTAACGGATCGATTGCCGATTTCCCGATTCTAAGGAATTACTTCATGACACACGGGGCGCCTTCTCAGGCAAGTTAGACTGTGCCGGCAATGCAGCACTGCTTAAACTCATGGTTTGTGTTTGGCAGGCTTGAGGCAAATGTAAAAACCCTCCGTCTCCCGAAGGCACCCTAGTATGAGCGAGCACGGTTCGGCACATCCTTCAGGGACTATGAAATTATATGACCATTTATGAACGTTATGAACTCAGGCCGAGTATAATTTAACGCTCGGTGATCACAGGCTCCATGTTTCTCTTACATGTCCATGATTATTTTATGATAGCATTTTCTCAATATTATAGTAATCTAGAGTTCCTGGTGCTCTGGTTCGCCATTCGTTGAAGGACCAGGCTGGACCCAAGGCTTGCCACCGTCATCTGAACCCTTTGTTGGGTGCATGGTCTGTTCCTTCTTGGCATCACAGTGTTCCGGGACAGGGCTCCGAGGGTCGATGGGATGGTGAAGGACCTTGCCTACCTTGAAATATGTCTTGTGATCTGCAAAAAAATTCTTCCAGTGTTGTACACCCTATCACGAGTCAGCAATGATGACTATGATTAGCACAATGCAACGAGAACCCACCCTGAGCTCCTGGTCGGTCAGTCCTCGCAAGTCGTGTGTACGGTGTGTCGCGAAGCATCCGGTTCCAAAGGACCTTGCCGCATCAATACCAGCCCTACACAGCCCCGCCAGTCAAGATACCGCGGAATAAAACAGTATGACGGAGTCATACATGTTATGGTATGGACCCCCAGGGCCATACGTTCGTCTATTACTCGAGACGTCATACACATCCCCATTAATCTTCGTGCGTCAGTGACCTCTTTGATGAGTATCCGCCAATGGGATGTCCGAGTGGACACCTACCGCGATGTATATGGGCATATTTGCGTCCGTTCCGTCAAAGGTGGCGAGGTAAGATTCCGAAAATAGGCGGCCGCTGGGTTCCTATATTCAATAGTCAAGTTAATCTATGGCAAGAACGCGAAGGAGTGACGGAGTGCGTCTCACCGGCCAATACGTCTTCAGTCTCGCCCACTTGCCATCATACTCCCACAAGAAGCTGCCAGTAAAGAACTTGCCGGCCAGCACAACTATGAGCAATAGGTAGACAATGAACTTGAGGAGGCCGAGGAGGCCAACTTCTTCCTCAGCAGTTGGATCCCGCTCTTCCGGGCCAACCTCTTCTCCTCGTGCAAGCTTCTCTTCACGCTCCTTCTTGCGCTGCAGCCAGGCTTGATGCAGCTTTTCTTGTTCGACTTTGTACTCGTGGTAGCTAGCGTGAGATTGAACACTCCTGAGTCGCGATGTTGCTAGCAGCTAGCAGTGCACGTACGCTAGGAAGGGTTGGTTCGCAGCCTTCTTGGACACCATCCTGTTAGGGTCTCCAGGATCTTGTACCATTTCTTCGGCTGGCTGTGGCTTTGAAGCATTGCCGCTGGGGTTCCAGATCCAGGACATCTTGGGCGACGTTGACAAAGGCTTGGTGCAGAAACGAGAATGACCCACAGCACATCTCGTGACTTGAACGTTTCGTCGAGAGCGCGGCTGCAATCACACAAATTTAAACCAGTCAAAGCTCCTGGTTCACGGCAAATTTTCAACACAAATGATAAGACAAGTAAGAAAATGCGACACCATGCTATAGGACACAACGGCCATGAATTAGGAGTGTACCTGTGCGAAAGGCAGTAGGTATACATATAATTATAAGGTAGATTGTACACCACCACAGGATGAGGAGGTGGGCAGGAAGTCGTGATGCAAATGATGAACAAGACGGAACTGGCGGGAATAGTGTTAAGCATGACGGGAAGGCCCAGGAAACTATACCGGATGATGCCAAGGAAATGGTGAAGATTACTGCTAGCGACGTAGGTATGAAGCCGTAGGCCCTAGGGTAAGGAAGAAATGCAAAGTGACAACAAATTGGGCGATGAACGGATACTGAACCCAGTGTGACGAAGTGAAGAATGCGAGGATATCGTATCGTGGGGTAATAGTAGAGCGAGTCTGCTGACGACAAAGAAGAAAAATGAAATGAAAAGAGCGTGTGTTGATACTCATGATGAAGTCGTGGAGGAGCCAGGAAGCTGGTGCTGCCCCCGTTCTCGTTCAGTGGCTTTCGCGGAAACGGTAATGTACGCGCCACCAGTCTCTTCACTCCCTAAGCCGGGCGGAGCAGGAGGGCTTGTCAGAAACTGGATGTCCTCGGATGCATCACCTCCAAGCCATTGCTTAGCTTCGGTGAAGCGCTGAGTTTTGATGAACTGGACGATACAAATATACAAATATGAACGTGTTTCCGTGGTACATACATGCAACGGCGTACCTTGGGTAGCGAGTCCATCGCCATCAAGCGGAGTACGTGGGTTTGAATGCGGGAATATAACTTGATGAGCATCTGCAACTGGGTCGCGTTGAAGGCACCAGCTTGGCTGGCGTCAACCTGCCCGTCAAAGGCTTTACCGTTCAAGCTGGTCATCACCTCGCTCAGGTAACTAGCAAGATCAAGTCTCAGGCCATGATCGATATTGAGCTCGTTCTGACTTGATGGGGCGAGATACTTGTTGTAGATCTGAAAAGCCGTCTGGATGAGCGATTCGTGATGTTTCTCCATTGCTGCTTGGCCAGGGGTTCCTTTCCCTCCACGACCGACAGGGACATTCGCCTGGGCACTTGATGTGATACTAAACTTGCGCTTGAAATCTTCGACATCCATCCAGAAAGCAAGGTTCTCCTCGCAGAAATTCGCTTTGAGGAACTCACGGAAGAGTGCTCGGTAGGATGGTTCTTCGAGGATTTGGTTCAGACGATCGGTGTTGCTCTTGACGTTCGCCTTCGCCTCCTTTGACTCTTTCGATTCGGTATAAGCACTGTTGAGCCTCTCGGCCATAGAAATCCGGCGATGAATCTTAGCGTCTGCAGCACTGACGGTGGCCTCAGGTCCCGGTTTGACCGCACCCTCGATGGTACTGCCTTCTAAAGAAGAGCGCTCGTGGAGATTGGCCACAGAGCTGTGAGGAGAGGACGATTGCTCCTCCCACTGGGCCACTCGTCTTCCTTCATCCGTTATTCTATAGATAGCCTTCGCAGTGCATCGGAATTCTCCGTGATGCTTGAAAACAACGATAAGACGAATTGTGGGGCTAAAAACACTGATGGGACAGAACTCACACTGACGGGGGAGTTACCACCTGGGGCAGAGCCACGAACGGTGAAGATAATCGCAGAGTCGTTATTCTTCCTCTTGTCGCTAACCAAAGTGACGAGGCCAAAGCGAACAAACTGCGCCGCCATCTCTGCCGCCTCTTCTCTGCCCACGACGGACGTGAAATCGCAAAGCCACTCGAGCGCAGATACGGCTGCAAAGCAATATTTGTGTACAACTGTTGCTTTGCCCAAAAGTGGCTGTGCCTTTTCTGGCACGTCCATGAGCTGTACACCTTTAGATCGCTCGTGGTACTCTTGAAAAGCGTCCTGTGGTGCGGCGGCATTTTGAGAAAGGTAGTTGGGCTGGCGTCCGACGAAGCGACGAAAGAGGGCAGTTATTACGGACTGTGTCACGATGATCTCGTCATCGGCTGTCCGACGCTCGAGGTGAAGTAATTTGATACAAATAGGCTGCGAAACGAATACGGGTTGGAGGTGATCGGAATTGATGCCATTTTTCGAGATGAATCGCTCGAGGACATGGAGACCCTTTGGCGTGAGGACATACGTGCCACGATCCTTGAATAAGTTTGACCCCTGATCAGCGGCATTTTCGATCAGACGAGCGTCCATGAAATGCTGGCACATCGCCTTTGCCATCTCGCGGGTCATAGAGAAGGTGGTCGTTGTGGTGGTCGTCACTATTCGTGATTTGTCTCTTGGGTCCGGCCCACGGTTGGACTGGGAAAACTTCAGGGAGGCGAGGTTCTGAGCTGCCTCGTCGCTAGAGAAGAGGTTAGAAAATGGAGCCGAGAAGGGCGAAATGGATGAACTGACGTGGAGAATGAGTTCGGGAATGTGCGGAAATATTGCTTGTGGGTAGTCAGTTGAAGTGATACGATGAGAGTCGCAAACAGATCGAGAGTGTCCTGGGGAATGGAGGGTTGGTGCGGGAATGAAAAGGAGGGGGAGGAAGATACCTTGAGATAGGGCCTCCCGCGCTTTGTTGTCTTCATCATATGAGAAGAGCTTGCTTGTGGTGGGTAATCTGTACGATCGGAAGACATTATGGAAAAAAAAGGAAGGGAGGGAGGAGTGGGTAAGTGATGGAAGGAATTACAAGGATGAAGAGGGAGGAAGTGGACGAGAAATGAAGAGGGGGAGAAGGGAAGAAATGAGGAAGAAGACGTTGATGGGGAAGCGGGCGCAGAGAGAGAGAGAGTAGTTCGGGAGCGTGGAAATGTCCCGGCCACTAGTAATTATTTATTGTCTATTTTTTTTTTTGCCGTAACTGCCGGCCGCCCGGGTCGCATCCCACAGCCGCATCAAAAGACGTATTCTGACCGTCGGTCGTCCTCGACGCTCCAGCTCTTTCATTGACTCACAATAGCGGGTTGCTAGGTGTATATACCTCCCGTGTAGTTTCAGACCCCCCGTGCTTAAATGATGGCGCTCACAACTCACCATGTCCGCCGCCAAGTCGCTTTACGGCACGCTATCGTAAAGTCCAATGAGTCCGCAACGCCACCATGTTTAACGCTCGCTCGTGTCGTTGATGAGTCCATCTTCAGTAACAATCCAGCACGGTGAACCCCCATATCATATTCATACATCATTCATCACTCCTGGGGATCGTGGTCACAAAGTCCCGCGAACTCACCGCGTTATCCCGTCCGCTTCCCTTGATCATTCACCGATCCGTGTTAGAGCTTTGTGCCGAATTGCATTCGTCCCATGTCAATGTGACCGAGTCTAAAGGCCACACTCGCCCTGTTCTCACGCATCTCATGTGCAGAGAAAACGTGCTTCTCACTGATCTCCGCGGCACTTGACGACGTGGTCGATCACCGCTCAGCATCACGCCCTTCTATCCCGCCCGGTGGTAGTTCTAACGGAGTGTTTGCCGACTGCCGTACCGTGCTTCACGGAGCCAGTTCGACGTATCTCCCCGACTCGCCGAAGATCTCGTTTGAATTTAACCTGTCGTCAACTGCCAGCCTGGCAGGCGGACCCGCAGACTCACCAGCATGTCGGTGAGGAGCCGCATCAGGCACACATTTATCCAACTTGTCTTGTGATTTTAACGATGCTAACACCCTTGATGCATCAGCTACAGCTCATATGGATCGCTGTCAACTTGAACTTAAAGAGGTCCGGCATGCGGGAAATGATAAAGGCCGTCGTGTATATAGTGTCGCCGGTTTGTTTCAGCTGAATTCATGTTCTTGTTATCAAAGATATGAGGCATGATGCATGAGCATGTTGCATAATTACTGTGATTCTGCGAGGAGTGCGTGATTGGCGTGGACAGTGAGCATTACCGGTGTGCCTGGCAATCAAGGTTTCAAGCCATTGTTCTCGGGCGGTGGCAATGCAGAACGCCCGAAGCTCGACGTGAGACGCATCATCTTTCCGCCCAACTTCGAGCTATCGTAAATCAACCTAACTAGTGCCCACAATTGTAATTGCAGCCTCCCTTCCCCAAAGACTCGGCAGTTTTCAATTCAAGCGCCACAGTCAGGTTGCGCCTGATCCCATTCAAAAATTTCGCGCCATCACGCAACTCGCAGCGCGGTGGGTTCTGCAATGGATTCCGCCAACATTAACGTGAGTAATCACTATTCAGACGGCAGCCCAGACGCGACAAAGGTCGTTCAGGATCCCACAGCAGTCAAGGCTCTTATTGACCAGCTGAGAGCTTCCCAAGCGTGGCAGGACACGCTGAACTCGAGTTCATCGCATATCGGTCCAGAACAACGTGAAGAGGCCCGTGAACCACCTGCAAGCACGTCCAAAGATATACAAGGCGAATCGAAGGCTCAATCGCCTGTCACTGCTCCGTCAGCTTCGGTAGCTTCTTTGCTTTCGCAGTTGAGAACATCGGAATGGATATCCACTGCCACCAACACGCCGCCAGTGTCAAATACACGTACAGCTCATCAATCGTCTCGAGATATTCCTCGGCCATCACAAGAACTGCCACCTACCCAGCTGGAGCACCGAACTCCGCGGCCCGTTGCAGCAACGTCCTCTACGCGTGTGCACGACATCCGTTCCATGTCGTTCCAACAGGCGCTACCTCATCTGACACAGCTTGCTAGTGACTCGGGATTCCTTGTTGACGTCTCTCGTGTAGGGTCCATCCATCATACTCTTACAAGTTATTGAAGCGGCACTTAGCTGCGGCAAGAACAAAACGAACTCGAGCAACAGCTGTGGGAAGAACGACAAGCTGTACATAAGAAACATGAGGAAAAGGTCAAAGTTGCTCGTACCAAGTAAGTATGTAAAGCTTTTCGTGGTCCCTGCATTCATCGTGTCCATTTCATGGTAGAGCTACATTGATTGGTGCAGGGTTATCAAAGCATGAGGCTGATGTCCGAGGCTAGACAACTTGTCAATAACGAGCCTGCCTGACCAATTGTTGACACACAGATGATGAACGACGCATACCGTAGAGATCTACAGAGATTCGATAGGGAACGGGTGCTGCTTGCTTGGGATGCTCTCATCCAAAAGCAACAAGCGGCGCTGGAAACCCTCGGAGTCCCGACCATGTTCGCGACCACTTCCCAGGCGGACTGCCAGGTAAGCATGCGTTGCATACTGTGATCACGACTTGACACAGAGGGGATATTTTTACCGTAACAGAAGCAGCGAAGGGTGGTCCAAGTTCTGGAAGGACTGTAGGGTAAACCAAGTGAATCATTTCACGTGTAAGCACCTTTTCGAGGGAGTTGCACTTGAGATCTCCCGGGAACGACATATGAGCTTGACATTTTTGCGGTACTCTTTGACTTTGGCAGCCGCACCACCCAATGTCAGGAAAGTGTTGGCGACGGAAGTTCGCAGCCGGTCCCGGACGGCGGAGACAGCGAGAGAAGGGTCAAACTTCCAGAAGCACCTTCGTGGCGTTAATACGTCGTTACTACCTTGGCAGCACCTGGCACTGAGGCAATTATATTACCTTTTTTTCTCTTCGAGTGGAATGTGGTACTCTTTGTTTTGCATCTCGAGTCTATATACGCGCCACAAATTACTACTATGTTCCGTTGAGTGTGGGGGTTGAGTTTGTTCACCTCACACTCGCGTCCGATACAGCGGGGTTCGGGTATATCTGTATCGACTCTCAAGCTTGCCGTGTGGCGTAGCCGCTCCTTACGAAATCGATGAAAAGGTAGGATTTTTGGTGGGGAAATCCGACAAAATGCTGCACCTGTTCCATTAACCTGGTAACTGTGGCTCACGGTCTAACGTCAATCAGGGTTCTGGTTGACAAGGACGGAGAAAATCGATTATTGGGACAACAGACGCTCACTGGATCAAATAGCTTGGACATTCCAAGCTTCGCGCTGGGCGGCAGCGAGTTAGCAACCGTGACTCTGAATGTATTCGTCCCTGGTGGATATAGGGCCAGGGGACCAAATCCGTGGGGCCCGTCACCTAATTTTGTCAGGAACATCGACTACGTGAGCCCTAAAAAATGATTCCGTGACCGTCAGGGCTGCTGCCCGGTCGGGTGAGGTACTACATCCCCTTCTCTTTCATATCTGTACATAAAACTCATCTGTAGGTATTCACTATTTTTTTCCTACGCTTTCTTGGTGGCTTCGCTGTGCACCTACACTCTACATGCCTTTCGTCCACTTGCCATCCCACGATGACCATGTGTCGATTTGGTACATCACGAACTCGCCTTATGGGAACGTAGGAAGCTTTGACCCAGAGAAGCCAACGGTCGTTATATTGCACCCACTCTTCCTCGACTCGAGCTGGCTCATCAGGCACTTTGACGACCCAAGACTGTCTTCGGACTACAATCTAATTGCCTTCGACCAACGCACACACGGGCGTTCGCGGTGCCGACCCAGTGCATTACACGACTGCTATGTAGATGCTGCTGACCTCGCGTCAGTGATACAAGTATATCTCATTTTATGACAGACTGTGTCCTTCCTGCACTAAGATAATGAATAGGCGCTCTTTTTACCTCCCGCACATTTCCTTGCTTTCGAGTGTTTATCTGTCAACTGTGTCCTAAGGCTCACTGCACTGTGCGTGAATCCATGTCGCGTCAAGCCCCGAGCTAATCCTTTTTAAGATGGCCAGAACTCGTCTCGAGTCTCTCACTCTGCAATGTACCACCACCAACAGAGTATGTCTCCGTGTTCCTACCGTCTGGTCTGTTGTTGACACACTCAGACTCAAGTGGGTTTTCAACGCATATGATGAACTCCTCCAGCTTTGGTGTTATGCACCAGACTTGGATTCATTCGAGCACGCCGGGAGCGAAGTCGTCACCTTTATGACCGGTGAGGTAAGATACCTATACTTCGCTGCGGAGAACAATCACTCATACATGCCCTTAGACTGACAACACTGACCTTCAGGACAACGTTAGTGGACGTGAATAGTCGAAGCTTCCCTTGACTAATGGTACAGACAGCTGATCGCATACTGGGAGAAAATAACACCACCGGCGAAGCGGCTCCGCATTGTGGAACTCGTAAACATCATGATGAACGTAAGCTTGCTTTACTATGTTCGTGTACTTGAATCCAATATTCGGACGTTTACAGCGAACAATGCTTAGCAAGAAGGAGCTTGGAAGAATTACATGTCCAGTCTTGATCATACAGGTGTGTTTTACAATTTACAAATTGTCCCGACTTAACTCTTGCGAAGAACGAGCAAAGTCCTGTTGCACCACTCAAGTATGCAGAAGGCTTGAGAGACGATATCAGGGATGCTACAGGAGCAGACCCTCGCTTTTATGTGGTCAGAGGTTTGTATCGTGGTTTGTTTCCCATGTGTCCGTACAAAAAGACGATGAGACAACCCTCATGTTAGGTGCCAAGGCTTGCATATCCATCATCCCAGGAAGTGCTTCTGTGGTCAACCGCGTTTTCACCGGGTTCCTGTCTCAACTTCCGCGGTCGCGGTCGGATCTACGCCGTCCGGCCATCCCGACATTGGAACGCACGAGGATAGCGTTACAAACACTTTCGGAGCTTGTTGGTGATCCGTCCATTGCCCATCGAAATCCGAAATCACTGCTTTCCTTCTCGTGTGTCACCCCAGAGGTTGCCAAGAGTCAACTTGAAAGCCTCAGGTTCTACGCGAAGGATATAGAGAAGACGTACTGTCCACTCGGTAGGGATGGTCGGCCGATACGAAAGTATGAAACATTTGATTCCGTCCCAAAAATGAATTTATTTTTTACATCATCACAGATACTCCGAACGGAAGCAATCACATCATTGGTTCCATGGTGATAGCCGGGGAATAAGTCATGTCGGTAAGTGTGTCACAATATTGATTTCCGACGTGCAGTCAATCTCTGCATATATTTACAGATACCGAAGTCCTTATCGCTGCGCAACGAAATGTAAGGCCGCCATCACCCGAGCGGCCTTTGGACGGTTCTTTAACTGCCAACGGGCTCGATCTGGTAACGGAGGCTGTTATGCAAGACGGCCGTATGCGGAGAACAACAGTAAATACCAATTCCGTCGAAAAGCAGATTATCAAGGGCTCAATGTCGAAAGTCGTCACACAAAGCGCTTCACTCAAAGGCAATGCACAAGGCATCCCCCTACCAAAGAATCTCGTATAGTGCTGCGGGGGTACCTGCTGGCTGTTGTGTGAAGTATCTTTATATTGCTGTCTTGCTAACATCATTCCTTACGATACCAATGTACTCGGCGGACTATTTCAGTCAAAAGTAGCATCTATTCAACCAAAGTCATCTTATCGCCTATTCTGTACTTAGGAGCATGTATAAATTATTAAATATTCCCGACGTCAACAGTGCAAGTTTGGAAAAACTGGCGGGGACCCCAACAGTTTTTTTTTTTTGGGTTAGCGTGGTGTCATCGAACTTTATTAATAATTTCCTTTCTTGCTCTGTGGTAGAGTCATCAAGTGATAATGCTATATACTGTCTTTATAGATTCATGTGGGTTACTCAGCGAGAATACATTCGAATAGACAACCCCATGTATATACCCCGGGTGACATGCCCACGAGTCGCAATCAACTTTAGATGCTTCCTTCTGTCATCCTAGCCTTGTAGTACCTTACCATCTCCTCTACCCCATTGCGAACAGACCAGCGCGGCTGCCATTCTAAGCATTCCTTGGCTCTCGTAGTATCAGGGCGTCTCCGCTTGGGGTCATCCGTGGGTATAGGCTTGTAAACGATCTCCGACCGCCGAGAGGGCGTAACGCCGTCTTCCTCTTGTACCTTCTCCACGATCTCCCGAACTAGTTCTGCAAATTCTCCAATAGTAAACTCGTCGCCGTTGCCTATGTTGACGGGACGCGATTCATTGGAGTTCATCAACGCAATGAGACCGTCCACTAGGTCATGGATATACTGGAATGAACGGGTCTGTGTCCCGTCGCCATACACGGTGATGTCTTCGCCGCGCAGAGCTTGTACGATGAAGTTGGAAACGACACGGCCATCGGAGGGATTCACTAGAGTAGCGGTGAGTTTAGGTAAACATAGGAACGACGGGTTACGGACTACGAGGGCCTGGAAAACAGAATAAGCGAACAATGCTTGACTAGTGAGCCTGCGAGCACCTCACCATATGTATTGAAAATACGCGCCACGCGAACGTCCACACCGTCCTGATGCTGGAAGCCGTACGTCAAAGTTTCGGCGACGCGCTTCCCTTCATCGTAGCAAGCGCGAGGTCCTATAGGGTTGACGTGGCCCCAGCTCCACACGGGTCAAGACGACGCATGGTCCACAACAGAGAATACTTACTAGTCTTCGTTTTGAGGGTGTACTTCAGGGTCACCGTACACCTCTACGGGAGACTTAGGAGCAACGCTAGAGGGTGGAGAAGATGGACTGACCAGAAGTACTGGTTATCAGAAATCTGGCCTTGGTCCGCTTTGCCAGGCCGAGCATGTTGAGTGTACCGATGAAAGACGTTTTCAAGGTCTTTACCGCATCGATTTGATAATGAGGAGGCGAAGCGGGACATGCGAGGTGATAAATTTCTGAGAAACAAATGAGGGTGGGTTATAAACAAAAGTACTCATTGACTCACGATCACACTCTATCATGAAAGGTTCGACTACATCGTGGCGGACAAGCTCGAAGTTGGGATGGCCGATCCAATGGTTGACGGTGGTCTTTGATCCTGTGAAGAAATTGTCTAGGACCGTGACATCATGCCCCAGAAGCATGAGACGATCGACGAGATGGGACCCGACAAAGCCGGCGCCACCTGTTACAAGGACACGCTTCCGTGCGGAGGGAGAAAGTAGCTTTACAGGGGGGAATCGAGCAAGGGTGGTATAGGAGATGGCATGTGTGTCTGGGTAATAGATAGACTTTGATTGATACGCATTAAGACCTTGAGTAAGAGGGGCCTCTTCAATGCCATCCTTTGCATCAGGTTGATTTTCTGACGCGGAGACGACATAGTGAGGACGAAGGTAGAGTGAGCGGAGGAGATCGATGGAGACCTCGCTGTCAAAGCCGAAGCGAAGAAAACCGACAGACTTGATCTCTTCGCCATTTTTATCCAAGGTGCGGGTCTGTTAAGCGAGGCGTCAGCGTACGAGGCCAAAGAGAAGAAAAAAGTGGGTACAAGTTCGGTGGGCAACAGTTGGGACATGACGATAGGGGAGGGGGAAGGAAGACGGTTTGAAGATGACCCGAAATACGCTCGACCCTTTTGACAGGGGGGCGATATGACTTTTGAATCCGAGCACAGCCACTCGACCGAACAGTACCCGAATTGGCTCCTTGAAATTTCATCACTGATTATGCCTCGAACGCAACGACCGCAAAAACAGCAGCGACACGATCCCCTCCTCGCTCAGCTCGACGAGGACGAGCTTCACGCAAAGTATGGCCGTGTCTCTCAGCCTGGCAAGCGAAGAAAGTCACAGAGACACTCCACAGAAGATGACAACGACGAGGTACTCCATCCGTACTCATTCTACGATGGGGTTAAACAGCCTATCAGGTCATTCTCGATCCGAAAACGTCCAGAAAAATTTTCGAGCTTGCTCGCAACCAGCAAGAAGAGCTCGAGATGCCAGACGATCAGGACGATGATGATGACGAGGCCGCAGATTCACGCAATCTGCAACCCCAAATGCGCACAACAGACGACATGTCTGACCAAAGCGACAACGAGGATGCTGAGGAAATGAGTGATGATGGCGACGCCGAAGCCATGTTCGTAAGTTCGCCCCACTGTCGTTCCGATCGAGCGTCTCATGTCAAACAGCAACTCGATTCCGCCGATATCCACGCACTAGATACTCTACTTCCACTCAACTCTGGTGAACGGCGCACTCTAGCCGACGTAATCTTCTCCAAGCTCGAAAGCAGCAAGTCAGAAAACGTTACTGTGATCCAAAAAGTACAACAAGGTCCGTCTCCCTTCAACGCCCACGTTCCAGGCAGCTTCTTACGTGTGTCCAAGACAAGGAACACCCTGATCCGGCCCTGGGGCTTGACCCTAGATTGGTTGAATCATATTCAAAGTATGTGCATGCTCTATATAGACGGTCCAGCGTGTAACACCACCTCAGGCTGGCGATCTTTCTCCGTGGATACAAGTCTGGACCATTGCCAAAATTATTCAAGGTCATACCTTCCCTTCCGGCTTGGGCGCGTATTCTGGCCCTCACAAAACCTGAACAATGGAGTCCCCATGCCTGCCGAGCTGCCACGAGGATTTTTGTATCCACTATGAAGCCTCCACAAGCACAGCTATTCCTATCTGTTGTATTGCTTGACGCAATACGAGAGGATATTCAATCTAACAAAAAGCTTAATGTACAATACTACGAGTGCCTGAAGCGTGCGCTGTACAAGCCTGGTGCCTTCTTCAAAGGCATCGTGTTCCCGATGTTGGAGGTAAGCTCATTCACTCGCCCTCGACCCTCTTATTCATTTTGTTTGCTTTAGAGTGGGTGCACGCTTAAAGAAGCGGCTATCATAGCATCTGTGGTTGCCAAAAAGAAGGTCCCTGTCCTTCACTCAGCTGCAGCATTGCTGCGGATCGCACAGATGGACTACACCGGTTGGTTTTTATGAGATTTCAATCTGAATTTGACCAACCTTCTTATAGGTCCCAACTCATTGTTTATCCGAGTGCTTATCGACAAGAAGTATCAACTACCCTACAAAGTTGTTGACACACTTGTGTTCCACTTCATCCGTCTTTCGAATACTTACAAAGCCCGCTCTCGTGGGGATACTGAAAAGCTTCCGGTGCTCTGGCACCAGAGCCTTCTCGCCTTTTGTCAAAGGTAACGCCAGTAGCCAGTTTCCGTATGGTTTCAAGTTCACCGCCGTCTTAGGTATTCGCCAGATCTGACGCCAGATCAGAAGGACGCCCTGTTGGACGTCATCCGGGTGAATCCTCACCCTCAAATTGGTCCTGAAGTACGGCGGGAGCTGGTAAATTCGGTAGCAAGGGGTGAGCCACGGCCGGATATGGTTCAGGACGTAGATATGTCATGACAGCCTCTTTCATGATGTGATCTTGTATCTCAGTCATCTAGGTGGAAACAAGAACACAGCCTTTCTATATATTCTCCGCCTCGAATCGATCCTCAAACTATTGACTTGTGTCATTTCTCCGGTAACGGGTAACGACAGAGTGATATTATTGAAAGCGTAAGCCCCAGCTGATTTGATGGTTACTTACAGTTATCACCAAGGTATCTCATTAGGTTATTCCCTGGCTTGGCTGCTTTTGGGTTTCGTACCCCTGTTCGTACTTTTTTAATGAGAGTTGTACTCTAGTCTCTGATCTTGCTTTCTTTTCCCTGAGCCAAGACCCTCAGCCCATGTTTGCGCCAGGGTCTTGGTCGGAATCCTGTCAACGACGACAAGCTTGGTGGTGACATCACCATTAAACTTAGTGCAAAGCGGGTTAGGCTCCAGTCAACTACATCGAGACAGACGAGATTGAGATCTGAGATTTGACTCGGAAGCCAGGATATTCTCAGGTCCGACACCTTTGCTGGAGTGCCTATCGCCCACACTCTGGGAAACACAGTATTACTGTATCTCGCGCGGGGAGTTAACTGAGCAAACTTGACCAGTGCCTGTACTTCCATCGATGCAAGGCTCGCAAGAAAACGAACGAACTTCTACCCAATAGAACCCTTAAGTGAGCCAGAACGACATTGATCATGGGGCCCATCACAACAAACGTTTATTCACATACTGTACACGGTGTACAATCGGGGAATTATAGAAACAAATCGAAGCGATGTAAAGGTCGAACGACCACCCACATATTTGCAAACGTGAAATTCCTTCTCAATCAGTACATACCTACCGAGCTCCTGATCCAAGGTTCCACTACTTGAATGGCGATTTGGTCCGAATTAAGCTCCATGAAGAACATGTGCCCATTTCCACGGATCCCGACACTTTCTAGGCGAATATGTGTGACATTCACGCCGGCCTCCTGAAGGAACTGGACTGTGACGTCGTCATAAACTGCATGGTACCCTGCTTCCGACGTGACAAGAAGGACGGGAATCTGGGCCAGATGGACCAGTCGTCGCGGCGGGAATGGCTGCTGGAAAGAAGTATAATTCTCTGCCTCGAGAACCGCAAACGGTCGTAGGTCAGAAGCCGATGAGACCGGTGGGTTGAAGGTGAGTGGAATGTCAGTCAGACCAAATACACGCGCTGGGTTTCTCATAAAGATGGCGTTTTGAAAGGGTGGACCGTTAGGTTCAAGAGCGACTATCGCTTTGACCAAGTTTGGACGAGCGTCGCCCAGAATCCATCCGAGATACCCAGATTGCGAGTGAGTGACTACGACGACGGGCTGAGTAAAGTCGGAAAAGTCAGCTCGGATAACTAACCAATGAAACCGTCACGAACTCCTATTTTGTCCAGCAATTCCGACCCAGCTGCTTTCATGAGCTCGGAAGTTTCGACTGCGGAAGTGAGACCGGGTACGATGGAACGATAGAAGGCGTCGAAAATCGGGTCGCCCTTGGATCCACTTCCGGGCCACTGTGTGTGCAAGGTAGTCTGCGGCCAAATATCATGCTCTGCAGTGGCCGTAAATCGTGACTCGATAGTCCGTGTAGTAAATGTGCTCGTCGTGCCATCAGCTTTAGATTGCCACGCAGAGCGCCCCCGAGCGGGTTGATCGACGATGTACACCTGAATGAACCATCGTGAAACCCCCTCCTAGTACCTGTAGGGGGGCAACTTTACCTCATAACCCTCGTTCAAGAAGTAGTCTGACCAACCGGGTCGCCCATCAGGTGTGTTCAGCCAGCTAGTCCCTGTCATTCCATTCCCATGAATGAAAAGGACCGGAATAGGTCGGGTAACTCGTGCTGGTGTCAGATGCTCAACATACATTTGGCCATGGTGGATCGTAGAGGAGCCATGAGGAACGTAGGTTCCGCCGACATAAAAGCACTCCCTCGTATGTAGAGCTTTGCCACCCACTGAAGAGCGCGGTTTTGGCTTGCTCACCCGAGCACGCCTAAGACGACATAGGAAGAATAAGTTCAGGAGGACGCTCGCAGCGATGAGTAGGTTTAGGTTGTAGTCAGTGAATGAGATCATACGGGGACTTGTTCAATTACCAGTCTAAGACTCGAGCGTAAGCTGAAACTCCGCTCACGCATGCTCAGGAGGCTCAGGCCAACCAAGTAGTCACAAAGGCGACAGTCCCAACAAGTGGCGAGCTGCCAGATCCGAGGTAACAGGTAACTGGACTAAGCAATTCACTACTAGAACGGATCAGAACTGCATCAATTAACTTTTCTCCTTTTCGTGCGTCCGCTCTCGCCACTTGGTGCTTCACGAATGGCACCCAATACCTCAGACATCTGCTGATCTGTGGACTGTTGGGCTTCGTGTGCAGATACACGACCCACTGACGCTTTTTTAGTGTTGTTCTCCAACGTGGCGTTGAAGACCGCGTCGATTTCATCCTCAAACGCGCCACGTCTTTTTGAAGCCTTTCGTGACGTTGTCGAAACCGCCGGAGAGGTCAACTGTTGTTGAACGGGATGACGCGAACTCGGCTGACCCGAATCTGTGTAGCCGGTCTTGTTGTTTGATTGCAATGTTCTCCACTCCTCCGGTCGTCGCTGCAGCACATGTAAGTTGAGGTTACGAGCGAAGAACTTCCCATAGAAGGACGCGGCGAGAAATTGCTCTAAGGGAATTAGCGAACGAGCAATCTTCTCCTGTGGAGCACATGAGATTCGCATCACACAGAACACCATAGACGTACTCTCAAGTAAGGATCTGCGAAAGCCCAACAACGATCGCCGATTCGGCTTCCTATTCGGTCATCCACGAGAGAATGATAGTGTCCGATCAGAGACATGACGAACCGTCGCTTGGCCTTGAATGACACGGTCGGTGACTCGAAGAGGACATCGAAGACACGTGAACTCGTCGCGTTATGAGCTATGCGTACAAGGTCTTCCATGGAGAGCGAGCTAATGCTGTTAACAGGGATCAAGCCCCAATAGATTAATGGTATTTGAACGTGCAAACCTGTCAACTACTGTTGAGCAATGAGGCTCATCGAGCCTCAGTAGAGATTGCAAAATGAGAGCCCCCTGAATTTTCGGTTCTCTTGGATTGTTAGCTTGACCCTTGCGACCGTGTTTCGTGTGGTCCATGTCCGGTAGGGACTCTGACGCGGGAATTGCTCGGTACTCCTTCAGAATCTATAAGAACATGTGGTGGAGAGTATCGATCGAACACACCTCTAATGACTTCAAGAGGAGCAAACATGGGACAAGATTATTCCTGTTATCTGGACTTGATATCCCGACGGCAGCGAAGACAGCCTAGCTGGAGTTGATTCAAAAGTTTACCAGATAACACGAAAAGCTGACCTCACAAACACCTTTTTGGTGGGTTCTAAGAGAACGGGATCTATCTATCAAGGCTCGCAGAACTCCCGTCCTGGAAGACTCTGTGGGTTATCTATAAGCGAAAATGATCATTCTCATAAAGCTAGACTTGCTAATTAGCTTGCTCCACGACGATTTGAGCTCTTCGAGGGTATCGCCAAGTTGTTTGCTGTCGTGGCGCTCAACAGCTTTAGCGACAACGAAATTCGCAACTGGGTGGAGTGCTAGCCGCACAAGTTTGCCCTCGAAATACGTTGACCAAAGTATATGGAAGACTTGTTCGGGACATCGTGACACTAATGTTTCCAACAAGTGAGAGGAAGTAGGATCCCTGAGCAGCGTAACAAGGTAGTCGGATGGTTCAATCGAGGCAGTGGAATCTTCACCTATAGTCAATATGTCCATAAGAACGAGCGAGGACGAAAGCAATCACGCACGGTATGCCTTGATCATTCCAACCAGAACTCGATCCATGAGGGAGTCAGGGGATGACACACTGTCATGATCTGCCTCGATCTCTAGGACAAGCTAGATTTACCCTATAATTTAAATCAAGAACCGGGAATAAGTGAAGAGAACTCACTTGTAATAACGGGCTAGCTACTTTATTGGCAGCTAACGCCCTAACTTCATTTGCGTCGAGTCCATCTCTCAAGAATCGCAAAAATCGGTTGGCGGCGTCACGAAACGAGCCAGGTACTGAACCATTCGAGGGGTCTGACTCCTTGCCTTTGGCATTAGAAAAGACAGATTTCATGTGGCCCTGTTTTGCCTTCCATGACATACTCTTCTTAGATCGCACAGACTTCCGAGCTGAGTCCTCTGGGAGTACAGTTGGACATAGCAGAAGAAGTAAAGAACGCAACACGTGCGATGCAAATGGATCCATGACAAGTGAGTTGAAGCTCGGGCCAACTTCCTGTGGTGAAAAGTCAAACATTGAGAGCGTAGATGAAGTAGACCATTCACTTCGCAAACGTCTAGCACAAGTTGAGTGAGTGTCCTTAGTTCGCCGTTGTCCTCGGAAGCGGGAACATCTGGAAATATGTCTTTGACCTGCGAATGACCTTCATCACGGTCGCTCTGGTGGATGATAGAGACAAGTCGCATACCTCCCGAGATATCGTATCGGTGGCAACTGAGAATAACGTTTGGCAGACATGCGAGGCAAATCTGTGCTTGAAGAGCGCTTCAAAACTACCTCCAACCGGTCAGCCTGTACCACGAAGATGAAACAAGGCTAGCACCCACGAGCCGCTTAGTCTGTCCATCAAGACTCGCAACACAAAGTCATCCATTGAATATGCCATTCTCTCCAGTATGACGGAACAATCTGGATCTGTAGCAAGCTGCTTCTCTTTCCCTGACATCTCACCGAGAGCTGCAACAAAGAGTACACGTTTTGCTTTATGATACGCCACACCAGCCGGTAAACATTGGGTGACGAAATTCAGAGGAAAACACACACCTTCATTGGGATCGAGTTCACCATCCTCATCCACCAGCTGGGTCCCATCTTCCTGCCAGGATTGGATCTGTTCATCGACGGTGCGGAAGTACGCCTTGACGTCAGGGTCAACATA
Organism: Lanmaoa pseudosensibilis; assembly: GCA_038092875.1. Classification (NCBI taxonomy): domain Eukaryota; kingdom Fungi; phylum Basidiomycota; class Agaricomycetes; order Boletales; family Boletaceae; genus Lanmaoa; species Lanmaoa pseudosensibilis. Next base: position 26,358 of record JBBPRF010000275.1, read on the forward strand.
TCCGAAAGGTGCTTCGGGGTGTGCATCCTCTGCTTCGCGAGCAGGCACTATCCAGGATGGCTCGCCAGAATCGTTGGGGTGGTGATCTTCTTGTTCTTGCGTCTGATGTTGCGATTTTTTATGTTTCTTTCCGCGCTTTCGAATCTCTCTGGGCATCCTTGATACAAGTCCTGGAGGTGTTGAGTAGAGTGCACACGATGCAAGTCAGTAGTCCGCCGAAACAGGCAACAGTCAGATCAAGTCACGGCCCTGACCCCGAAAGCCTTGAATCTTGATCGTCATCATCTAATCCGACACTTTCATGGCTCCTGCGTCTTGTGCTTTATGCCAGAGGGCTAAAGCCATATTAAAGAGGCCGAAGACTGGTCAACAGATATGCAAAGAATGCTTCTTCTTCGTCTTTGAGACAGAAGTTCATCACACGATCACTGAAGCCAAATTGTTCAAGCCAGGCGACAAAGTTGCCATCGGTGCATCTGGAGGGAAGGGTGTGCGCTTTCTAGGTTTGCGTAGGATCAAAGCGTTACTTACGTCCGAGCATCAGACTCCACGGTGCTCGCATATGTCATGAAGACATTGAACGACCGATATAAGTATGGTCTGGATCTGTATTTGCTCTCAATAGACGAAGGAATAACAGGTTATAGGGATGATTCGTTGGAGGTGTGTATGCTCTATATCAGCTCTGATGACACCAACATCACTCGAAACAGACAGTGAAACGAAACCAGCAGCAATACGACTTGCCTCTGAAAATTCTTACCTACGAAGAGCTCTACGGCTGGACAATGGACGCGATCGTCTCTGAGATAGGCAAGAAGAACAATTGCACATTCTGTGGTGTATTCCGACGGCAAGCTCTCGACAGAGGTGCCTCTTGTCTGAACGTTGACCACATTGTCACTGGTCACAATGCAGACGATATTGCAGAAACAGTACTAATGAATGGTGTGTACCATTTATCCTGGAGCCTTCACAACTTAATTCGTGCTGTAGTAATGCGCGGCGATATCGCTCGTCTCGGGCGATGCACATTGATCTGCACGCAAGGAGAGGATAGCATCAAGAGGTCCAAGCCTTTCAAGTATGCGTACGAGAAGGAGATCGTCATGTTTGTCATCTATCACTTATCGAGTATACGATTGTCTCATTCCTGGAAGGTATGCGTACTTCAAGAAACTAGACTATTTTTCAACAGAATGTATCTACTCCCCGGATGCGTATCGCGGACATGCCCGAACGTTCCTCAAGGACTTGGAGGCTGCTCGCCCAAGCGCAATCATTGACGTAATCCACTCTGGTGAGGCGTTTGAAGTGAGGGAGGACGTAAAGGCAACACAGAAACCACAACGTAAGGCTGGGTGCTGCGTGACTAGATCTGGAGCAGTTGACAGATTCGCAGAAACATGCAAACGCTGCGGCTATATGTCCAGCAACGAGCTGTGTAAGGCGTGTACGCTCCTGGAGGGTTTGGAGCGGGGTATGGCGAATTCGGTGACAGTAAGTCCAACCTCACCGTATCGTAGAGATTATCAGTTCCAACACATTTTACAGACTGACAGAGCCAGGAAAAAGCTGGATGCATTAGGTCCTGCACCGGATAATCTACGAACTATCCCTCAGTTTCGATCAACACACCCTGCTGCTGTTTCCGTCGAACTGCCAAAAACAGACCAATAACATGCCAGTACTCCTCACGCAGAGTTGAGTTTTTGTGGCACATTCCCAGGGCAACTTAACTCCACATTAGACCCATGCAATCTACTACTCTAGGGGGACGGGGAAAGAATGCACATGTTCCATGGTAATATAGTGGTTAACCTTTCACTCTAGCCAGACGGCGACGTTCTTCCCTGTGCGTCACAGAAAGACTTCAGAAGGCGATCGTAGTTTTCTAGCATCTCTCTTGTTTGGGCCTCCTCTTCCCGGGACTGGACGAGTTTAATTGTCCCGAGATACTCACGACCCCACCGATCTGTCTTTGAAGTGTAGATAGTACCTACTTCAACAGGCTCCTTTGGATTCGTTGAGCTCGGAATCCCACCCACGCTGGGTAGGCATGCGATGCGAACAAACGACAAGTAGACTGCAGATATAGCCGCCTTGAAGATGTCAATGGGGTGGTTGGGAGATCCCAAGAGTCTTGCCTGGCAAGATGCTCATTCAGCAAATGTACCGCTGGATATTTGACGCTACTCACGATGTAGAACGACGCGAACATACATAGCGCCTTAAATGTTCCAAGACAGGCACTGGCTATACTTGTGCCAGCCACTCCGGGGTATGCTATGAGGTGTCTCACAGCTGGCGTGCCATCGAGCTGGCCACGAATTGCCTCTCGATCCAAGTGTAGGGATGTCATGTTCATCTGGTACTTGGAGCATTGATATGAATGCTCCGACTTTACTAGTTGCCAATCTTTCGGGTCATAGAATTCGGAACTGGCTTCGTGTGATGAGATCCATACTACCCGGGCTCCCGCGTACCTGGCCAACATAGGTTGCAAGGCTCGGAACTAGGCTGGAGGTTAGTGCCACGCGTTGACGATTGCTGGAACACACACCAAAACATAGTGTCCGAACACATTACACTGCCATACCCAACCCAGCCCATCTTGGCTCACGTCTCCAACGCGTTGAAGGAAGTATTTTGGTGCCGTGACCGCCGCGATCCAGTCCGTTAGGAGTTGATGAAATACCAGCGGCCAGACTAACCTCGTAATGCAGGCTACCCCTGCATTGCAGATGAGGTGTGAAACATATGGATAACTACGATGGGTTAGCTTGGCGGAAGCGTCTCTGGATGTACATGAAGGAACCCACTTTTGAGCAATTTCGTCTGCAAAGTGAAGTACGCTCTGAATGTCGGCCAAGTCAATGAGATGTATTGCTATGTGCAGGTTCTTCCGAAATCTCTCGGCGTGCCCATCGTAGTCGGGCGAGCACTTGGCACGGCGAACTTGTTCATCTGCAATGTCGTAGAGTTTAGCTCGAGCAGCGTCCGCACGCTGTTTGCTTCTGCAGGCCAATATGAGTGTGAGGCCATCGCAGTTCAGTTCCAGTTCATTTGACACAAGATTTCCGATTGACAACTGGAAAAGGAGACGGTGGCAAATGCCAAACCCGACACCACTGCAAACAATGAGTTGTTGAGACATAAGGACAGATGAATTCCCGTACGAGTTGGCACCTGTGACAATGATGACTGGACGTGAGCTGTTTGAGGACATGGTCGAAAAGACGGGTTAAGGACGCCTGAGCTTGTAGTACTCACCCTGTTATCATTTCTGAAGAGTCGTTCGACTTGAAAAAGAAAACTCCGAACATATTGACGGGAATCACATATATAGAAAGACCCCAGAAACTGCTTCTTCAATTTCGTAAGCTTCCTTTATAGGTATCTCTCTTTACATGTTGTGTCGTTTGTACAATGGGCCCTTAGTTCAGGTACTGTGCTCACTGGGTAAAATCATAAGCGCTCAATGAGCTCGGCTAAGCCGCTTAGCTCTTTTTGGAGTCGCTTACAGTCTGTTTGGCCGATGCAGAGCCTCCCAAAAAGTGTCGTGGAACGAATACATTATTTTGATGGGCCTTTCCTGATAGGCTGACTTGCGGTAGTACAGTCGACTCTGTAATAACCCATACATTTTCCATTTCCCAAAGTTCATTTTCAGTGCTTCCAGCCTCAATCAAAACCCATACTCTCCCATAAGCCATACCCCTGGGCCTATCCCGAGGGGTATGGGTTATTACAGAGTCTACTGTACAGTCGACACTCTTATAACACATACCCCCTCAGGATAGGGCCAAGGGTATGTGTTATGAGAGAGTATGTGTTATGGACGAGGTTGACCACTTACCGTACAATATGAAGTTGATTATGTAAGTGTAGTATCACTTTTCCCGCCACTCCTGCAACCTTCCGAAGCTCATCTGCGACTATTTTGTCCCGTGAATTCAGCTTTGTGAGGCTCATTCATAATCAGATGTATTGTCCAAGATCCACCATCTGCTCTTCATCAAAATTTCCATTACCATTCAATCATTCCTCACCAATCTCTCAATGCATTAACTTAGCTGTGAGCCTAGCCTTCCTTTCTCGAATCACAAAGCTTTGTTAAGCCTTTTTTAGGATACCAGGGTCGTTGTTGCCATTCCGAGAGGGCGAAAAGAACAATAATTAGATAATATTATTGCCTAATGTTATGTGTTATAGGGAGGTTATGGGTTATGGGTACACCGCCAGATGAGTAATATATATGATACAGGTTGAAATTCACATTTACGTGACTGAGGTCCAGATTAGGTTGCTTGCGTACTTTCTCCCCGATGCTCTTAGCATATTGTGTTAATTCCAAAAAGGGATGTTTGAGAAATGGGGTTATGCCATTGTGTGGTATATATTTATTAGACCTATAAACAGCGTAGTTACAATGTTCCCGGCAAGATGTTGGCTCTACATAAAATAATGATGGTCCCCTGCGTGTCCCACTGCACACATGCCACCGGTGTCGACGTTGTCTTGTCAGTTCTATGTCTCCATCCCAGTGTTGGTTCTGTGTCTCCATCCTAGTGTCGATACCATGTCTCTGTACCAGCATGCGCTGTATATCTCCCTACGAGTAAATGCTTCGGGTCATTGTCAATGTATATACACCATATAAGCGGGCATATCTGTACAGTATATATGATCACACGGAAGCTTTCTTCGCCTCAATTGCGCGATAGAAAAACAGGCAACCAGATATTATTTAGATCATAACAAACATAATAGACAGTCATGATTAACGTGCAATTACCAGTAGTACGAGTAACAGAGCCAGGGGGAAACATCGCAGATAAGTCAGCACCACAGCAATTGTGTCTGGATTGTATTTTGCCACGGTAAGCTGCTAGCATGAGGAGCAACAAGAACGTCGTTGGGATCGCCCGGGATTAACCTTAATAGTTTTTTGCGTCCGGGCATGTCGTGTAGATCTTTCTGGAAGTATCCAACAAGTGCACTGTCCGAGTTGGGAGAAGTCAGCAACGTGAAGGACATGCGAGTAATGGATAATGCATGCAGCATATGCTGCTCTGTAGTCTGCATTGCCTGAGGAGTTCTTGTGACAATCCTTCCTCAGACTGTCCAGGGTGTGGTCAATGAAATTCCAGAATTGACCACTGGTCCACACAAGAACCTCAGGCTCGGCCGCACTATTGTCCCCTCCATTGTGCTCATCATCCGGTATCCAATTGGCACCAGGATCCTCTTGGCTAGCTCTGGAGGCTCCATTATCGAGATCGAGAAATGAAAATCCATCATCATAATTTGCGTTGTTGCTAGGGTCTTCAGCGCCACCTACACTAGGGGGATCCAACTCTCCGTCATTGTCTTGACAGTCAGCATCTGCTGGCATGTCAATGCCTTGCCTGTCGGTATCCTCGAGGTCACCGGAGAAGCTGTCTCGATCGTCACCAATCCTTGGGTCATCTGTCTCGTCATGGACTTCTTGTTGCAGGTTGGCAACATTGATGTCCAATTCCCCTGCGACATGTGCAAGAGTGTCTGGCTGGAGGAGGCCAGTGAGGACTGGAGAGAAGAGCTTGTCAAGTGGCACGTCCTTGTAGTCTCTCTGGTCGATGAGAAAGATATGAAGGCAGCACCTCTGATGCGACCCATCAGTAACAAGCCACTCTGAGATGCCCAACTTACTAGGAATGCAAAGCGATGCCAATGTGATGAGTCAATTTCCAAGCCACTACCTCATGCAAGACTTTGCAATACATCCATGATACTTGATTGCCGAAGAAGCGACTTTGTCAACTGTGGCCCACATAAGCTTTATTGTGTATGCAGTAGAAATACGCACTGCTGTCTTTATCATACCACATATGTTGGATAGTATTCTTGAGACACTCTTTCCAAGGGCAGAACTTGATTCAGCATCATCAAACACGACCTTTGGGATCTTAAACATATCGGGATGCAGCTTCATAAAATCCTATGATACAAATCAGCAAGAAGCACAGATACTTGTGTTGCGGGATTACCGTGACATGGGATTGCGTGTCTACAACATACGCGGTAAGGTTTGGTGAAAGCAGACATGCAGTGAGACGACATTTGAGTGCTGCCTGGTCATGGTCAGTAAGAGTGAACTGTTACCGAATCTTCCACATCAACAGACATGACGCATTACCTGGAAGTCCTTCAAGTTAATGAGTTCTCTGGCAGTGGTCACCTCATTCTCTTTCGAGACATTTGATATTGCAAGGAGGTTGGCTTTAATGTCGACAAACATCAAGAATAAATTGTCAAGCTAGTTTTGGCTCAATCAGCGTTGGGATAACGAAAAAAACAAACGAAAGTTTACATCAATGAACTTGCAAAGTTCTTCATCAGAGATGCCATGCTTCTTGGCTACCGTGGCAGCATTTTCCAGGAGGCGTTTCTTCCGTTGAGGACAGAGAGTTAAAAGATCGTCGTTATCTGCATCTCTTGGTTGACGAAGGCTGGAACTGATGGGAGCAGTGATTGAACCACTGTCGCTCAGAGGCGACACGGGGCGGACAGAAGTAGTTCCATTCCTCGCAGCATTCGTGCCACTAGGATTCGGCACCACCAGAGAGGGCACCCTCCGAGTCATGCTCCTCACGCTGGAAGTGGGTACTTGAGATGAACTCCTGTGATTGGCCAGACTATTGGCCCTTGGCCTTGCTGAAGCCACAGACCCAATGCTCAGTCGGCAACCTTGTCCGGAGTTGTTCTGAGGAACTGCCAGCGAGACATTGCCAGACGTTCCACGAACTGTGAACCGACTGGTCATGACAGGCAAGTTGCGCTGACCTGGAAAGGCAACAAACCAAACAATTTGCTTGAAAGTCACATTTGTGTTTGTTTGGGCACCAGGTGTGGCACAGAATCACAATTGTCCATGCATCGACATGGGGAGTCTCTATCAGAGAAC
>JBBPRF010000276.1:0-33284 GCA_038092875.1 Lanmaoa pseudosensibilis
TGTGAGAACCTGGGGCCCGAGTGTCAGCTGCGTGGGCGGGCTGGGAAAGGCCTCGCACGCAGTTGGTCGTGAGCGAACGGTTCAGGAGAACGCGACAGCAAGGGTCACGCGAGGCGATTCTAAGGGTCTCTTAAGGACCTGAAAGAATCGAGGGCGCGGCGGGTGGGCGAAAAGAAAGGACGAGGTCGGGGTGCGGCTGGTAGGCTGGTGGTGAGAGAACGGAAGAGAGAGAGCTACCGAGACACAGCCACTCGAGCAAAGACGAAATTCTATTCCCACTCGCGTACTCGTACTACTAGAATGAACACACCAAGGAGCATGATCATACCAGCCTGACAAATCATGGCGATGGGAGTCGATCCCACCAACTTGAACCATCATACCATATTTCTCGACCAATTGGAAACAAAAGACAACGTAAGTACAGAGGGAATTCTAAGGACCAGTAGAGTTACCTGCTGTCGCTGGCGAAGACTACATGTACATTTAAATTTCTGAATGAAGAACTTGGGGTAGAACAAGAAATTTGTACCAAAAGAAAAGCATTAAGGAGTGCTAGCAGCGATCAACTGCTCCAGTTTCTCGGCATCCATCCCTGGGGACCTGGGAACGATCCTATACCCGAATGGAAGAGGTTGTCTGCGACAGAGAAATCAACACCATGTCTGAGACCAGAAAGAATGACGTCTCCCATTCATCACTCACACCACAAGCCCGGTCGAAAATCTGGGCTCCACTGTGATCTCCATCCCGTTCTCGTCCAAGGGTTTCAATATCTTGAACACAGCCAACACCTTGGCAATCACCGCCCATACTGACGTGTCTGCAAAGTATCTCCCGACACAAATCCGTCGACCAAATCCAAACGTGATGTGATCGGTGTCGTTGGGTTTGAGGGAACCGTCATCGTTGAGGAATCGCTCGGGTATGAATGCGTGTGAGTTGGGGTACCTGGATTCGTCGTGTGCCATCGACCTAGTAAAACGTGTCATCCAGATCTGTTACGAAGCACTGTACTAGCACGAACCAGAGATTCGCTAAGACGATAGCACCTGAAAACCACGGATGTCAATAGAAGCTCGGTCACTCAAGGAGACCTCCACTTATTCACCCTTTGGGATGTGGAATCCATCATACACGTCGTTATCATAGACAGCGTGGGGAAACGCTGCATAATCCAAGAGAAATCACCAACAAGAGCTAACAAGGGGACGGAGTGACTCACACAGAGGGACGACGGGGCTGTATCTGAGCGTTTCCCAAAAAATAGCATCTACGAAGGGCAACAAAGGTCGATCATCAAGTGTCGGTAATCTGACATTGCCCACGACAGCATCGATTTGTGCTTGCGCCTTTTCCTGCGATGCCGGGTTCAACACCATCATAAGAAAGAACGTCATCAGGACCGAGTGCGACTGTTTTGAATTGTCAGTGATGATCATTACTATCAAGACACAGTTACGTACGGTCTCTGACGCAGCTGACATAGGTAACACACATGAGCGAGGCATTTAGCGAGGCATCCTACCGGCGTACCTAAAAACGAAGTACCAGATGCCTGCTTGAGTGCCTCCATCAACGATTCTTCAGGTGAAATTCCTTTCTCTTCTATATGTCGCATTGCGTCGTGTACCATCGACGGCGCAACACTGCCTCCCGACTAGCATACGTGATTATTTCAGGTGTGGACGAGATGAGTAATTGAAATGATCATTACCATTATTTGAAGAGAGTACTGGAACAGCCGTTCAAGATACTGCTTTGAACACGCACGTGCCACGGCCATCTTGCTCTTGAATGACATACCAGGTAACCACGACGGGAGACGGAGCACTTCGAAGAAATTGATCTCGTGGACCAAACATGTGACAGAAAATGTGATGGACTCACATAGTGGAAAGGCACTAGTCATAATGGCAATATCGGTACGAGAAGCAAACAAAGTAACGTCCAACATTTTTGCCAAGAGGACGACGAGTTCGTCCTTTCGGGATGCTGGGTCATAGTCATACGTGCTGTTCAGAATCACCGACGTCGTGTATCTCGATGGAGAGTTGAGTTAGGTCTAATCAGGGCATCTACTCTCGTACACTTACTCGAATATATGATCATGGAGTTCCTCGGGGGTGTCGAACAACTGCAGGAGGAGATGACACGCCTTGCGGTGTTGCAAAGGCAGAAATCTGGGTACTGCATCGAGCCGAAAGGTCTGGTGGAAAAACCGCCTGTGCAGTCGCCATTGGTCGCCGTAACGCAATCGAACGGAAGTGAAAGCCAGTCCACACCTTGGGTAGTGGATTCAGATTTTAACAGTATGATAAGAAACGAGGGCCTGACATTTCAATGGCGATGCCAAGGTGTGGACGGTCCGAATAATTCCTGGACCGGTTCTCGAGCAAGTCCTTCGCAATCTTTTCCGAATTGATGATAATGATATCCTTTCCCATCAGTCGGGAATACACAATGTCGCCTGCACGGGTATCAGCTTCAGTAGATGACGTAGAACTAAATATGTCGCAGCCCACCATATGTTCTTGCCCACTTAGCATATGTTTTCCACGGAGAAACTGCGTCAATTCCGATAACGTTCCCAACCCATGGTAACCCAGGAGGTCCGGGGGGCAGTGGGTAGGGAGTTTGACTGCCAAGAGCTCGTCGCCGAATATATAGAATCACGACACACCCGAGAGTGACAGCTAAGGCGCCTGTAGTGGTCCAATCAGACATTGCGTGGAGGAACAACGACGGCAGAACTACGGATGAAATCCATCTGATTTTATGTTGTGTGCAATCTATGTGAGAACTTTGGATGCCCAAAAAACGATAGCCAGTACTGTGACACTGTCGCTTGATCAAACGGGGCCTGCCATGTAGGGTGTGCCGTTGATGCGCACATTCGTTGACGGTGAGAGCTGTGATTGGAGGATGGCTAGCAAAAAGGAAATCCTGGGTCCTCTGCACCTTTCCACAACACGATATCGCTAGGCTGGCATTGGCAAGCCTGCAAGGAGCGCAAAGTAACAAAATAGGAATGATCATCGTTTCAGATTTGAAACACTTAGGTGTCACTATTTATCTGAAATTCGGAAAAACCCCATGTCATTCTATGTGACGCGGTCGAGTCAAGAGATAGACCTGGCCTAGGATCTACCCAAGTTGGAATGCAGCAGCGTGTGCTGGCGACTTGGCTGGCGACGGTGTTAGCGTTCTTTATACCACCAAAGGCTGGTGTCCTGTCGTCGTCTCCGCACATGGTCACGGCATCAATGCATAGTGTTTGAAGTGCCACGGGCTTGCATTCTCAGTTCCGTCACTCAAAAGTCGCTCGCATGAGGCCGAGTTGGCGGAGATGGACAAAATACGTGACGCGAGCTTCTGCAGGGGTGGTGTGGGTGGCCGACCAGCAAAAGTTGCAAAACAGATTGCATCATATATGAGCAGCGGATCAGAAAATTCGGGCTATGTGGAGAAACCAAAATTTCCACACGGAATTCAAATCCGGACTCACATTTCTGATTGGATCAGCTTTCACTACTGCGATAAGGGTTAGTAAGGATCACCCAAGTAGTCGAAGAGCCCAGTGAAGAGCTCGTGGGGGGATCTTATTGAAAAAGTCGTACCCAAAACTAATAGTGGCTCATCTGACAGATGCCGGAATTGGTGAAAATGTCGAACACTGGTGGCAGTAGTAGCCTCCGTGATAACGCTTAGACTCAGCTAGTATGATAAGACCATACCCGAGCCAAACCATTATTGCGGGAACGCCACCGCCATGTTCACGTCTGGTGGTTCCATAGCCACTGGCCATGGGTGGACCACATGCCTTCGTATCCGGTAAAAGTTCTGGAAGCACGAGGGGTATCTCCCCCTCCTAATGGGTGTCAGTGATCTCATCTCATCCACAACTACAAACCCGCGGGCCGCAAGCGATTCCCAATTGACAAGGAATTGGTGGTAAACAGGGCGGCCGATCGGAATTTGATGATTGATCATCCTTGTTCACGGTTCCAGTCATATGAGTTAAGGGTGTACATAGGTGTCCTGTCACTCGCTTACATACTAGGCTAGGTACGACGAAACGCACACGCACAAGTTCAACTTGACTTCCGGCACGAGATCTCTCTCCGCAGTCGGCGATGAGTTTTCATGAAGCCATGGAATACTCTATGGGCGACCCAAAGGCAGCAAGAACAAGTCGACTGCCTCAGTGATTTGAACGGCAGGAAATGATGTCGGACAGCTAGTCGAATTTTTCGCATTTGGCGGCATACCGGGCCTGGCCCATCAGTCCTTCAAAGAAGATCAATCAAGCAACAATATAGGTACAAAAGGCTGCTACCATACTGGACCGTATACACTGCATCAAATTGACGGAACCCATCGCTTGTACAAGTACACAACAAATATCCTACACCCGTCCTCATTCCACTACACTCTTGTCTGCGGCGGTCAGACTGCAGTGGCATTGATAACAGCCTGTAAGCCGGACATGGTAATGTCAGAGTTGCTGCCCACGCCCCAACCAGATCCTTTATTCCTTCCCTCAACTTCATAAGCCAGCTCCACGAAAGAGACGGCCTTCATATCATTACCTTCCCCTATCGCGTGCTCAACATACTCCTTGATTGAGAGTGTGCCTTCGATCTGTGTGTGCAGCACAGCCAGTGCAGCGGACAGTGGCCTAACGCCTTCTCCAGAAACACTCCGCACTTCGCCATCGACGGGCAACTCCGCCGTGATTTGACAATGTCTAGTGACAATCGCATCCACCACGTCCGCTTGGCCTGTCGTCGAGTCAAAGCCAATACCCAGTTTCGGCTCAGGTAAGGGACGGTCACCGATAGTGCTGTTTACTGCGCTGAGAATGGCACGTAAACCAGCCGTAGCGACGTCAGAATCGACACCAACACCCCACCACGACTCCGAGGCACCGCATGTCTTCTTGATATTGTTTGTACTGGCGACGAGCTCTACGTACGAGGCTACTTTGGCAGTCTGGCCTTCGTCAATGGTATGTTCGAAATACTCGCGCAAAGTCAGGTCGATGTCAAGATGGCTGCGGAGGGCGTTGAGCAGGGCAGAGATCGATCCGTTTCCGTCTCCTCGTACGACTCGGAGCATGCCATCAGCAGACAACATGCCGTCAAACCAGCAGTGTTCGTTTGTAGCCTTGCTGATGTCAGAAGGTTCCGTTGATGGCTCAGCAGCGATAGAATATGCTCCAAGTGCCAATCTCCCCTCGTACTTCGGTCCTCCAAAGTGATATGTGCTGCAAAAGGTAGTCGTGATTTCCTCTACTGTTATCTCTCTTGCCTGGCGATCCGAGATGGCCTGAATGACCTTGTAAAAGGCGATCTGCATCTCGCGAGGGAGGTTGAGATTGAGGTGTCGTTTGACCAGGTAGGCGATACCACTTTTTCCAGACTGCGAATTGATACGGATGACAGCCTCATAGCTACATCCGAGATCGGCAGGGTCGAGTGGCAGATAAGGCATGCTCCATATTTGCGCCTCGCCATTCGCAAGGTTTCGAGCATGGCGTTGTGCCTGTTCCCCGAAACCTTTCTTGATAGCATCTTGGTGTGAACCAGAGAATGCAGTGAAAACCAACTCGCCAGCGTAGGGGTGTCGGGGGTGGAGTGGAAGATTATTGCATTGCGTGACGATATCGATAATGCTCTGGATATCGCTGAAATCCAGGTGCGGGTGGATTCCCTGAGTGTAGAGATTCAGCGCAAGGTTGACGAGGTCAACGTTTCCTGTCCGTTCGCCATTGCCGAATAAACATCCTTCTATTCGCTCAGCGCCAGCAAGAAGGGCAAGTTCGGCAGCTGCAATACCGGTCCCCCGATCGTTGTGCGGGTGTAAACTGACAATTATCCTTTCGCGTTCTGAGATGTGAGTGCAGAAATATTCAATCTGTATAGGGCGTTAAAGCAATTCAGAGCGAAAGGGACAGCGGGAGACTTGCCTGGTCTGCGAAGTGGTTGGGTGGCGCCGACTCCACAGTTGCGGCTAAATTGAAGATTATTCGCTGATCGCCGGTGCCAGCTTTTCCCCATGCAGTCTTGATTGCCTCGCAGATAGCTACCGAGAACTCGACTTCGGTCTGTGAGAAAGCTTCTAGGCCGTATTGGTACCGGAACGTAGTACCATGAGAGGTCGCATACTGATTAGTTAGTTCGCGAACTAGCTTGGTGTGGTGTACTGCTAGATCGATCGTTTGCTCTTTCGAGTTCTTGAAAACGACATTGCGGAACATGGCAGAAATAGCGTTGTACATCTGGATGATAACATGCTTCGCGCCTGCTACAGCGTCGAACGTTTGTCGTATGAGATCTTCGCGGGCTGGTGTCATGACCTGGCATAACAAGGATTAACACAAGCTACTGGACGGACCCGATGTTTTGCGGACCTGAATCCATACGTCATCCGGAATCTCATTATACTCGATGAGGTATCGAACGAAGGAAAATTCGGTTTCACTGGCAGCTGGATACGCGATTTCTATCTCCTTGAAACCGCACTTTACCAGCAGTCTGAAGAAGGTGAGTTTTTGTTCCGCTGTCATGGGGTGTGCGAGGGCTTGGTTTCCATCCCGGAGATCGGTGGACAACCAGATGGGGGCCTTAACAAAAGTTCTGGTTGGCCATGTGCGGCCGACTAGTTCTAGAGGCATGTACGGCTTGTACTTCTGAGAAGGATCGATGCTGAGAGGAAATGTTTAGGTAGTCCTTGAAAGTGGGCTGCTGCGACTCACAGCATGCAGCCCATGGCTGGTTCTCTTTGGGAACTATGAGTACGATGGTGGAAGCAAGAACAAGAAACCAGAAAGAATCGGCAGAGGGATCAAAGTGCGGCTGATCGAGTCAGAATGGTTCGACATATCGGAGTTATATATGGTCGCAGGGTCTGTTACTATTCTGAGCCTGATACATATGGTGATGGTGAGGGTACTAACGACTGCAAGTGAGTACGGGCAGGTATGGGTTTGGTTACTTTTTCATTTTTTGGGTTTGGAAACACGCAGCCAATCGGAGCCGAGATCTGAGACCCGCTTCAGCTAGATAACTGGATGAGAGTCGCCTATTGTTCACGTGTACTGTGTGCCTGTTGGTGCAGATTAGCATGTGGTGCAACTATCTTCGTCTGAAGACGATGAACTAATGTAGCTACCGCCGTGATAACGCTGAAACTCAGCTACGATGAGATCGAGCATTCTGATCGTGGGAACGCCCCTATTATTGATATTGATACTGTGGCGCGGTGTCTGTCCATAGTAGTACGTTCGGGGAAACCCGACGGTCCCCCAAGCATTACTCTTTCGTGGCCGTTCTGTCCATGACCGGTTGACCCCCTGTCTGGGGCTTTGTGCGCTCTTTCTCTTCTCCTTTACCCTCTTCTTCATACATTCATCTCTCCATCCCCCCTATAAACACCATACACAAGGTCTCCTTCATGCCCTCAGCCATTTTGCGACTGGTTTGGTGTTTCCCCCGAACCTATGCCACATTTGTATTTTAATTTTTAGCAGTCAATCGAATGGCGTCATGTCGCTGTGGCTTGTCGTTGCTGGCTATCTCTCGCGCATTTCCACAATTGGTTGATCTAATATTGTTGTGGGAACGCCACCGTCATGTTTACACTGTGGCGTGGCTCGCCCATGGCGTTTCAAACACTGTAGTGCGCATTTTTCATGATCATCCGGGTGAACGCCGTGACGACAAATGTTGTTCCGCTGTGGCGTAACAACTGCACATTTATAACTTCCGCATCGGCGTGAATAAATGTGCAATTGTTATGTTATAGTCAAAGCTGGTGCTTTAGGACTGCCTCCACCATCTCATCTGAGCACATAGGATGCCCTCAAGTGTATCATCGACCCAGGTTGTGACAAAGATTTCCCCGCACACTGTTTCAGATACAGAGGAAGACTTGGACAATGCTGGAACCGCGCTCATCCAGTTTCCCGAAGGCGGGGTTGCAGCATGGTGCACGGTCCTTGGCGCGTAAGTGCCACTAGCAGCTTCCCTCGAATCGTATGAGTGATACAAGCGACTTCCTGCTATAATAGGGCACTAGCCCAGTTCTGCTGTTTCGGGTAGGCGTGGCCATTTACTTTTTCAAGCAATGCGCGTACTCACACGAAAAAAAGCTACACCACGTCGTTTGGCGTTTATCAAGGTATAGACCCTCCTGTGAATTCACTTGTGATCTTGTATCGACGGTTGCAGACTTTTACACCCTACACTATCTAACCAATGAATCAGCGTCTGCGATATCGTAAGTTTCGTCCAGAAGTTTGGGTGTCTTTGTGAAAAAAACCTGCTTGATAGTTGGATAGGAAGCATCAATGCGTTCCTTGTGCTTGGTTTCGGTCTTGTTGCAGGCATACTCTATGATCGGGGTTGTTTGTATGTCCCAATCAGCTCGGGAGTTGACCAGCACTTGATGCTAATCGTATAGTTACCATCTGTTAATTGGAGGATCGCTCCTGCTGTCGTTCACCTTGTTCATGCTCTCGCTCACCCAACCGGGTCAATATTACCAGGTCTGTCATCCTCTCGACAAGATATTGTATGTCCTGTCCCACCGACTCGGAATCACAGATCCTTCTTGCTCAAGGGATCGGACTGGGAATTGGCCAAGGGCTTGTGTACGTTCCGACGCTGGCAGTGGTATCCCACTATTTCCACCAACGTCGTACGCTTGCAATGAGCCTCATCGCCTCTGGATCCTCCCTTGGATCAATCGTACACCCCATTATGTTAAACAACTTGCTTAACAGCAGCGTAGGCTTTGCCAACGGTGTGCGAATCAGCGCCGCCTTCATCAGCGTCCTGCTTCTTATCGCCTGTCTCCTTATACGAACGCGGTTGGACCCACCTAAAGATCATCCAAACTACTTGTCCGTCGGAAGGCGTATCATCCACGACGTGCCCTTTTGTATCATGAGCGTTGGGTAGGCGCTTGTCCATGATCATGGCTGTTCTTGATAATTGATCCTACCGATACGGTAGAGTGCTATGTTTTGAGGCCGGATTCTTCTTCCCGCTCTTTTACCTGCAATTGGACTCCGTCCAGCATGGAAATTCAGAGACATTTTCGTTCTACTCTGTACGTGACTTGTTACTGACACCCGGCTCATTCAATATCTGACAGATCTCTTGCTCGTCCAGTTGGCACTTTTGAATGGGGCAAGCTTGATAGGTCGATTGTCCAGTGGATTCATCGCATCTCGAATTGGCGTGCCCATTTTCATTATCATCTCGACCGCCACGTGCGGCATTATCATTCTCGGCATGATTGGTCTGAACAGCGTCACGACGGTCGTGGTACTCGGGACAATTTATGGCTATTTTGCTGGCGTTCGTCAGTGCCCCTTCCCCCCCCATTTCGTAGGGTTGAACTGAACGGACGTCCACTGGCAGATGTTGCATTGGTGCCACCACTCATGGCCCTTCTCACCAGTGATCTTTCAGAACTCGGGTGAGTTCGTTCTGTATATCTGGCTGTTTAGGCCAAAATGCTCATACACCGGTGATCAGTGCTCGCATGGGAATTGGGCTGACAGTCCTCGGCATTGGTGGTCTTGTTGGTGCGTCCTCGCCTGGAATTAACTTACGCCATCCCATGACACCCTGCTCAAAGGTGCGCCCATCTCGGGTGCACTGCTCACCTCGCAATACAAGTGGTGGCAGCCCTCGCTCTTCAGTGGGGTACGATCTCGTCGATCCATCTAGGAAACAACGTGCTGACACGATTTGGTAGCTCATCGCTCTCACTGGGAGTTTATTCTTGTTGATGATGCAAATCGCGCTGACACGTCGCCGGAAAAGCTTGACTGAAGGACAGGAACCTTAGAGGCTCAGCTGGTTCGCGAGGCGCGGCGTAATACAACCCTAGGAGGGGCAAAATAACCAAAGGGCCCGAGCTTAGGCGAGCTAAAATGATCGTAGCGGCGCGGATGCTGGTCCACAACTCCTAGGATTTTTCGATTCACGTCATTGTTACAGAAAATACTGCACAATACAGATAGGCTCGTTCAAACCATGTACTTATGACTTTTCTCGCTGGTCAGGTCAGGTTCAGTGACCAGCAGGCAAGCAATAGAAACTGACTAAGCATAACCTGCAATGTATATAGTATCCTCTATATAAATGCAGAGTCCCCCCTGTGGACCCTCGAGATGCCATACCTGGGCCTGGGGAGCTTGACCACGACAGGAATACACGGGCAAACTTCCCATGACCACAGACTAGTAACTTCATGTCTTCACCATCGTCTCAGCCATGACCTCTCTTTTTGCATGGCACACTTCGTGCAATCCCCCTTCTCGCGTGGGCGCTGACGCGGGGGACGCGACCAAGACTGATCTCCCCCGAAACATCACCCGCAAAGCGTACGCGAAAGGATGTGTGCGATACAGTCATTGGGAGAGACTACCCCGCAGCCGTCAAGAACTTTGACAGCGACAACGCTGCGTGTGTGGATGGTTTGTTGTTGGACCTTGGTCCCACAGAATCGCTCATGGCGCGCAAAATTGAACGATCTCAGGCTCGAAGGGGAAATTTACAAGGTGGAGCTGGTCGCCGTCACGGTCGCTGACGATCAAGGCAGGAAAGAACAAGTGGACGCTGACACGTATCTATGGAACGGAGATCCGAATACTCGATCAGCTTCCAAAAGTGGTTGTTAGCTCAGATGCTGTTCCTCCCCCTAGTCTGCCTCACCTCGCGACTGTCAACTCGGAGTCACTGTTTGGTGTAATGGTAAACGCCAAAAACCTTGGTCACAAATGGCCATCATCGGAATCCTGTCCTACGAGCTCCCGGGCACCCGCCGATAACTCCAACCAGTCATCCAATCGCTCTCGTTCAAGAGTCTCTAAATCCCAACGCTTACTAGCTACTCGATAACAGCCAGATAGTTAACTTTCTGCCATGGGATATTGACAAGCATAAATTAACTGCAATTGTGCTATGGTCCATCGATCCATGTCAGCTGGCAAATCGCCGATAACCTTGGCCCGATTCGGAGTGGGGAGCCACTGACCAACCGTGACGCATGTTTCCAAACCATCATGATGATTAATATTGTCCAGCCAAAGTGTATAGTGCATGCGTGTTGGACCCCTCATCTTGAGTGTACTTAGTTGAGTAATAACACTCGAACCACAGCCTCTCACAACTTGGCTTGTACGCCTTCGCCGAGTGCAGGTAGTCCAGCCCGGGCCCCACCACCACGACTCTGCTGAGCCCGAAGCGACCGATGATGCGTCCGACCGAGATACCACAACACTGCCTCCCTAACTTCGTCCAACCACTCCACTACGACCGCTTCCTCGAACACGTTGCCGTCATAAAAGACAAACATATTCAGCCGTCCACCCGAGCTAGCTGCGCCGAGGTAAAGCTCCGAAGGACGCGCGTGGAGATGTGTCCCGTCGTACTCTACCGCAATTTTCGGGGCTGTAGTGTCAGCCCCAGAGGTAGATGGCGATGGTGAGGGAGGGGTAAGGTAACCTGCTTTGACAGGATGCGGAACGGAAGAGTAGGGTGAGAGCGGGTGGGAGGGTGGTAAGGGATACTCCAACGGGGACGCCACATCTACCTAGTGACAGGCCGGCGGTGAGAATGGGTGATTGGAGAAAGGATGCGAGACGCACGTTACCGACGCTAGACCCCCCGTGAGCCCAGACCATAGGCATATCCGTGACCGCCAGAACCTCGTCCTTGTCCGAGTTCCCATGCGTGTCGTTGCCGTTAGCAATCCCGACGTGCTTCATCCACTGCAGAGCACCGAGTCGCGTACGCGCAACGCGCAACAGATTCACCGCGCGTACGATCTCGAAAAACAAGGGATGGCTGAAAAACGCCGTCGCTTGCTTCTTGACCAACCCAGCGCGATGCAAGAACCGGTCAAATGTGAGGAGGTCCGAGAACGGCGGCGCACCGTCCGACAGATCACGGCCCTGGTGCCGTTCCGCCGCTGCACCCAGCGTCATGAACGGGAGCTGGTAATAGAATAAACTGATGGACAGCATAAACTCGCCTCCCCCACCCCTCTCGAACCACGCCTTGTCGAGATACGGGCGCAAGTTGAGCGGACCCCCGCTAATATGCGGCTGCCTCTTTCGATACGCCCATTCCTCTTCGAAAATCTCGCCGCGCAGGTAGCGTCGGTAGAGCACCCGGGTCATCGCCACCTGCGCGAGCGCGAGATAGGCGTTTCCAAACGTGATGTCGTGCAGACGACAGTTGGCAATCACGGCAGCGCTTTGCGTGTGCGTGAGCGAGGTGGAGACGCGGCAAGAACGTGCGGGGACGTGCTGTGTCGAGCGCGTGAGGCGACACGGAAGGGTATGCCCCCCCTACAAAAATAATGACCAATAAGCCCATCAACGTTCCCGTCAAAACCGACTTCGGTTGGAGTCGACGACGCAAAGAAACCCACCTGCCTCTTCGCCATCCTCAGCTGGAATATCACGACCCCGACCGCCCTCCGCCACCGTCGTCTCGCCGGACTGAGCGAGCGCAAATGGACAGGCTCGCGCTCCATCGAGGGGATCGCCATCGCCAACCTCTCCTCCAACGGAATCTGAGCAGGCTCCGAGTCCTCACCTCCACCCCGCGCGAGGGTATCCAACAAACACCGCACGAACGTGGTGTTCGCCGCCCCATCTGTCACGCAATGTGCCATCAACGTCATCAAGTGGAGGACGTCCTCAGACCTGTCGGAGTCGGTCTCGCGGAAGACATACAGCTGCACCAGCAGCTCCTCCGAAAGCGGACGTTGTCCGTCCAAGATGGCAGCTGCCCGGCGCTGTGCCTCCTCTGCACTCGTCACTCGCCCAAAGACGATCTCGCGCGGACGAAGGACAGAGAGATCGTCTTCCCGGACGACAAAGTGGGGCTCTGAGACGAATTCCGTGTTGTTGTCACCACCACTATCACTCCCATCCGCTTCCAAATCTGTAGGTACCCTAAGGCGGAGCGGAGCGCCGCTAGCACCTTGCACGGTGGCCCCCACGAGCGGGTAACGCCTCTTTGTAGACAACCATGCCCTCACGATGTTGGCTACGGAAAACAGATGTGCATCTCGAGAACCGTTCAAGAGACGGAGCTCAAAGTGCTGTACGTTGTCTGCCGTCCCGTTGAAGAGACCATCCCAGAGAAAACTGAGCTCCAACACGTCCAGAGGACGTTGGAAGGTGCGCCCTCGACTCGTCGGAGGGATGTCCACCAACGTCCAGCCAGGCATCGATGTGGTGGAATGGCAAGCCTGGGATCATCGATCTTCTTCGAGCGGTCCTCCCCAGGGCCATGATTAGTTGGTAAACGAGTCCCTGTGATTGTTGATAAAAAGGTATATCGGGCCGGAGAACTTACAAGTACCGACTATCCCCAATAATGATCATTGACCACACGCGTTACATGAGTGTCAAGGACAAAGATCTGCAAACACACTACCAAACATACAGCGTCAAGCACCAGAGCGTTCCGAAAAAACAAACGAAAGAGGAAAAAGGAAAAACACGCCCGAAAACGAGCAGTGACTGCAATACAGAATCGGAAACAAACAAAGACAGCAAGGATCGGGCTTCGTGGCGCCACAAAACCCCGCTTCTGTCACCCCACTTGTTTGACGGTATACTTTTCCCAACTCGGATAGATGAACGTCTCCGTCTTGGTCGTGACATTCTTCACCCGCTGTGCCCGGGTCGACTTCCACGTAGAAGAGGGATCCCCAGGAGTGTACTCTGGCACCTCGAATATGACGGGAATAGGCATGATCTTGAGCTTTCGGTCGTCTGCCTTGGTACGCGCAAATGGAAGTTGTTTTTGGGGTTTCGGCTTCGGGATTTGGAGGTGGTTGTGGTTGGACAGGGGTATGTTGCGCGGCGTCGCGGACGTTCCACCGATCGAGGAAGATGCGGCTTCGTCCGGGTATGACGGCGTGAGCGGCGGAGACTGTGACGGTAAAAGGGAAAGCATCTCTTCCAACGCTTCTGTATTCGATGGCTGTATCCTCAGCGCCGCGCGGAGGTCTGGATGGAACCTCAGACACGCTGTCGTAAAAATTGGCGTACATACTCACCCTTTATTGCCTCTTCTGTACGTCCCATCATCCGCCGAGCTTTAGCCCGCCGATAATACCCTTTGATGCTTCGATGTTGACCGAGGGCCTTTGAGCATGCATTCTCCGCTTCGATCCAACTGCAAGACAGCTTGATACGAGTGAAACAACAAGAGTAAGTTCGCCTACTTGCTAAGTTTCAAATACGCCGCCGCGATGTTGAGCTGATAATGCGGCATCTCGGGCTCCACTGCGTATGCTGCTTGGTATTGGCTCACCGCAATCTCAAAGTCGCCGCGACGAAACGCAGCGTTGCCCTCCACGGATCTGTCAGGGAAAACCCCAAGGGAACAAGAAGATCTTGAGACATACCAGTTCCTTTTCTTTCTCGGCCCTGAGATAGCGTACTTCCATGACCTCAGCGATGGTCATCTCCGGTTCTGTCGATCCTGGATTTGCCTCTTCCTCGGACTCGTTTCCCGTAAAGTCGAGATCCAGGTCCCAAACGTCCTCTTCCTCCACCGTCTCCCATCCATGGACGCCGCTCCCTATGACACACGTGTCTAGTCACCCCAGATATCAAAAACGGATCAACCTTACCTCGACCATCCCACTCCCTCTGCTTTCCCGACCGAACCCCACTATTCTCCTCGTCCTCCCTCACCGTCTTCTCACACACCTCGCCCAAATGATCCGTCGAACACCCACAATCACACCACTTGGTCGTCAACTTTTCTCGTAACACGTTCCCGTAACCACTGACGTCAAACTCTCTCGCGACGCGCCACAGCGTCTGCGAGACGCGCTCATACCCAAGGCGGACTTTGAGGCGCCAATGTTGATCCCACCCGGGCGGAGGGGTCGACCGCAAGAGGGATTTCTCACCATACTTGAGTTCACAAGCTTCTTCGAGCGCTTCGAGACCCTCGGCGAGCGTTCCCAAATGAGGCGGCTTTGCAAAAGTGGCATGGGGCATCGCCTCCAAGACGTCGAGATGTGCCTTGAGGGCGTCGTAATACGGCAACAAACGCAGCGAGTGCAGGCCACGGTTACGACACACGGGGATATTGTTCGAGAGAGCCTAGTCAATCACAACGAAAAGGCCACTGATCAGCAAGGATCCGCTCTCAAGCGGTTTGAAAAGCCGAAAAACCGAAAAGACGAGGAACGCGTACGAAATCTCTCAGGGCTGTGTAAGACCACAGCACGCTCTTTGTGGCGACACGTTCTCCAGATTGACGGAGCTCCATGCTGACGACGGAGCGGAAAAAGTCTTTAATGTCTTCGCAGTCCGCGTTGTGGGCGACCCAACCTGGACCGCCGACGGTGATACAGCGCATGACGAAGGTGGGAAGATGGATGAGGGCGACGCAGTAGAGGTGGGTGGAGAAGAGACGGGAAATGTCCCGTTCGAAGCGGAGGAGGAATATGCGTGCGATGGCGCGCTCGAGCTGGGAGACGGCAGTCATAGCGCTGGAGATGCCACGGTCGATGTGGGTGGGCATACGCTTGTGGTTGTGGTGGTCCTTGGCGTGGTCTCTCGACCCGGCGACGCTGGTTGAGCTGGCACTGGCCGACTTTCTCTTGTGTCCCGCAGTGGGTCTCTTCTTGACGTGCGAGTACTTGGCAGGCATTGTCGTTATTTTCTTCGTCGTCGTCGCCGTCGCCGTCGATGAAGATCACTGACTGGGATGCCTGGTTCGGCGCCGGAATCGAGTCTGATCTGTGCGCAGACAATGCGGCGAAATGGAACGCGACAAAGCAGTACTTGGTAGTAATAATAGGATTACGTAATACACTCGTACAACCTCAGCGTATGGTCTCAAGCCAATCTACATGAAATTGTCGCCAGTCTGCCATGTCCGAGCGTTCGTTAACATTGTCCAGCTGCATATCCTCGTCCTCGTCCTCGAGCTCATCATACGCCTTCCGCTCTGGACTCGACTCCTCCAGCATCCACGCACCGTCGCCCCTTTCCCGTCTCGTCTGGCGCGTGCGGTGATGCAAAGACGACCGTCGCGACAGCGGGAGGGTCGTCGTCTGCATTGACACAGAGCGCTCACGCCGCGGGATTGGATGATGCAGGAGTCCATCTGGATCACTCGACAAGAAGAGGAACGACTCCTCCCCCGTCGGTGGAACCTCTGTCGCATCCATCTCTCCCAGATTCACAAAAAACGACCGCGATCCCGCCAAGGAGCGGACCGCATCCATCTCGATCGAAGGCACGAGATACCCTGCACGGTAAAGCTCCTCTTCGCTGCCCTGGAGCATAAGTGCGTTGGCACGTCTTAACGATCCAGGTACTTACGGAAATTTCTGGTACTCCCCAATCTCGAAGACACTCCCTCCGGATGACCACGCATCCGCCATCTCTTTCGTCGGTCGCACAAACATGGACGATGGTCGCTGGCGTGTGACTTTGGGTGGGTATGGCGGAGTTGGCGGACCCGAATCTGTCGACATGGACATGGGCGGGCTTGGATGGTGTGTCCGTGTCGTACTCCCCTTGAGCAAGCGAGATGACAGAGGCGCTACCGAAGACGTTCCCCCACTCGAACTCTTCTCCCGTGAGGATGAACTCGACGAATACGTCCGAGCACGACGGGCACATGGCCTTCGTGAAATGGCCCGAAGTCCCGAATGAAACAAACTCGAATACTCCACGCCGGTCGCCCAATCTTTTGCCTTCAACCAAGACATTGACCAAGCGTACGAGCGACCCTGTTAAGCGTGCCAAAGCAACAGTGGAGAGCACCTCAGCCTAGTGGTGAGAATCAACGAACAGGCAGATATTTCGATGGGGCTTTGTGCTATATGTATCCCTGGCAATTTCTATTTCAGCGGCCCGTCGTGAGGATGCCCAGCAATCGAGACGGCCCTATACGGACGCGGACGCTTTAGGAAGCATGAATAATCAAAAGGAAAACAACTGAGCCTTACCAAGGGAGGCAGTGACATTGCAGTGCCGACAGTAACTCATTTCGAGTCCCCAATGGCAGCGCATCTAGATAACAGATATGATCAACCTCTACGACCGATCGCACTCAAGCGATCCCAGATCATGGCATGATTTCGAATCACGATGGTGGATGGTCATCCTTAGGTTGCACCAAATACAATGAGAAGAATTCGCGGGGGCATTGAAGAATACCGCTGAAAACTCCCCCTACCATGTCCCGAAGATGCGGGCACGCAGGGTGAGAGCTAGCACTGGGAGCGTCCAGGGATCGTCATGAGAACGTGTAATGACTCCGCGGGGGTGGCCACCGCGTCCCATAGCATTCAACGGCCAGTGCGTCGAGGGAGTCCGCCCAATGCCGGGGCCTGTTGGCGATCGTTTCATCACCACCGACGGCTTTCCATACACACAAAACAGGTACGCCGACTTGCCAAGTTCTGGAGCTTACTTGCGATCATCAAGGGAACAAAGTCAGAAAGTGAGCACAGGAGACCCAATTTAGCTCGCGCTTGTGCAAAGACGAGCTTTCGTTTCCCATGGCCGAAAAGGCATAGGGATATTCAAGAATCGTATTATACACACATTCCGTTTGGAACGAACCCCGCCGATTGCCTTCACACGAACAACGGGCAGAATTTTTTTCTTTTAAATATCTGACGTACCCTTCATCATCGTGGTTGAGTTGCCTCGGTGTCGGGGTAGACGTACTGCGAAGCCACGACGTGTCGATGGATGTTGTTCCATCGTGCACATCATTGTGTGTGTGTCGGTGCGTGGCGATACGAGACTGGGTGTTGTGCAAAAGGACGGCGCCAGTCCATATCTTGATGGGGCTAGCAGGAAATAGAGAACGAAATTGAAACATGTGAACACACAGCCAGCTCATTATCGAAGCAAGACGACCAATATTACAAATAAAGGCAGCTATCGGACGCCGATAGACCACAGGAGCTTAAAATAAACTGGCCGAGCGGGGAGGTGTTATCAATGACTCACTTGATATAGAACGGGTGATGAATGGCAAAGGCGCAAAGGCTAACCTAAAACAAGCGTCATGTGCTGCGCGTGCGGATGGCGTGGGTGCTAGGTTGTGGGGGAGTGTCGGGCGCCGATGAATGAAACACGCGATCAAAAGAGGCTCTTGATGGTATCCGAATACATACATGGATCCTGTAGCACCCCGTTGTTAGTTGTCCCAATGATTTGCTTTATCTCTTCCATGGAAACGCTGGGCGTGATGTTTCTGAATAGAATGGGTGATGTTCTAAGGATACCAACACATCAAACGCGAAATAGCCTATGTGTTCGCGAACCGACAAAGGTAAAAAGGGCATCAACCTCATCTTTGCTTGGCCGCCTGAGCCTGCATCTTGGACTGCGCCAGTAGATCTTTTTGCTGTTCAGCCAAGATCCGTCGTTTGTTGAAATACTCGATCTAGAGCAGTGAAAAACGGCGGTGTCAAGAACGCCGCACGAAGAAGCACTCGAGAGAAGGAGAGCGACTTGCCCAACTTTTGGCACAACTAGTTTCGTACCGCGACTTTTCTTTTGCACATGCGTTCCCCTCCTTCCCGGCTTCGAGAACGCCAGCGCGGTCAAGACAGGCAAAGTAGACGTCTCTGGTTTCCCAGCATTGCTTCCTGTCCTCTCTAGAGACGGCAGAGACGTCTGGTGTCGAAGTACTGAACCAGCCCATCGCGGTGAAGAAACAAGAAATGGACCGTCTCGATAGAGCAGTGTAGTCGCACGGTCACCTTCCCTTCATGCCAACGTTCAAGTGAGGGCACCATCAAGTCTTTTGTCGTCGACGATCTAAACATGGTCGTTGGAGTGTAAAAAGAAACGCAATCGAGTCAGTGTCAATGGCTTCACCGTCGCTGCAAGCCTCGACGCCAGTCCATCTGCACCCGCTCTCCCCAGACGAAGCCCCCCCGCCACCAAGAGGTCGTCGTCCGCGTGCACCCACCCAGGACGGTGCCAGAGCGGATCATGTGTCCACATCGAAACCACAAAACAGCTATTTCACCCTCAAATCCCAACTCGACAACGTCGGACCCGCCAACGCCAACCTCAGCACCAGCGCAAACACGCACACGGGCAACGGTGGCCACCACCACGCACCAGACTGGGACGGTAGCGTACGTGGCTTCGGAAAGTCAGAGCGGCGGGATTCGTTGAGTGGCGGTCAGACCCTCCATCAGAGACCTTCCACTGCGTCTCTCTCGGCGCACTTGCAGAGATCCCCGCGGCCTGCCCCAGCGCAGCCGCCCCGTTTCGTTGTCGCACCCCCGTACGATACCAACTACCTCATCCCACCCAGCCCAACCGCACCTACGGCACGAATACGACGGCCCTCCGAGGTGCTCTCGCCCGTCGCGGCACAGGTCCTTGCACACAAATGGCACGAGTACTCTGACGAGGCGATCCAGTCTGCGATCGCGCGACTGAGCGACGTCGAATCACCCTCCGACGCCGATCTCCATCCCTACCATACCGCCCTCCGCACCCTGTCGTCCACCCTCCACAACTTATCACGTGCCCGACTCGAACTCGAGGAAAGTCGGAAATTGTTGGAGGAGAAGCATGTGGCAGAGAGGCAACGAGCGGAGACGTTGATGCAGGAGCTTTTGCCTTCGGAACAAGAGATCGCTCGACGCGTTATACTGTCCATCTTTACGGATGATGATCAACACCAACGTCGCGTCGAGCGCCAGGAGAGTCTTTCGGTGCGTGCGACGTCGTTCACGTCTAGTTATCTGAATATCCTTGACGTTGTTTTACCTGCAGTCCTTGAAGACATCCCTCACAGAAGCGCTCGAGGACCGAGTGCCGCTTGGTCAGAACGTGTCGGTGGGCGAGAGCGTCACGTCATCGACATCGACATTCCTGCCACCTTCGAAACATACAACACGGGCCGAACCACAGCTTGGGGATCTCACCACTAATGATGCACCATCGGTCTCCTCGGCTGTCAAAGAAGCACCGGCGTCATCACGTAGCAACGCTTCCATTGATCATACCCACGATATCCATGCACAGCTCCCCCGACAAGATAGAGCCTCCATCGGCGAATGGATGGGCACTTGGTTACACAGAGGCAAGTCCAAACATCCCCGTGGGCTGTCCACCCTTGTCATCAAAGAAGAAGCGGCCAGCAAAGATTCCTCACGTGATTCATCCCCCCACTCCAATCCCGAAGTCGTTC
Source organism: Lanmaoa pseudosensibilis (assembly GCA_038092875.1). NCBI lineage: Eukaryota > Fungi > Basidiomycota > Agaricomycetes > Boletales > Boletaceae > Lanmaoa > Lanmaoa pseudosensibilis. Next base: position 20,247 of record JBBPRF010000276.1, read on the forward strand.
CAGGTGGTTCTCAACGTGCCCCACGTCGCAAGCACACTAAAAGCGTCTTTGAGACGCTCGGCATTTCGATTTTGAACCCCGCTGCGTCGGCCCCAGGTCCTGCCAAACAGCGCAAAGGGATCAGGGCAGTGCCGAGTCCGTCGTTGGCGCCACCCGTACAAGATGGACTACCCCCGTCTGTGGCGTCGTCGCCAATTCTCGCCAGCACATTACCGTTACCGGCCCCGTCGGCACCTCAGCTGGCGACCTCGCCGGACGTATCTGAGCCGAGAACGGAAACATCCACGATGCAGTCCCCGTCGTTCGTGGATGACAAGCGTCTTCCTCAGGGTGCTTCATTACGAGCCATCGCGCACGCAACACGCGTCATGACCTCTGACCCCGGCAGTATCCTCGTCGACCAAGGGCGTGACGCCGGTCCGCTCGTCCGCCGACTTGCCTTTGACCTCGTCCAAACAGCACGCGACGAACACATTATCTTTCGTGAACCCCCGAAACCGAGGGAACGAAGAGAGCGGAAGGAAGGGCGGGTGGAGGGGGGTCATCAAGTCGTTGCCCGGGCAACGCTGAGTCCCGTTGAAGGGGTCGCTGCCACCGAGTCCTTGTCACGCGCATTGAACGCGCGGGGCCCGGTCGTGCGCAAATCGCAATCGCGCACGGGTGGGCTTATCACGGCTTCTCTGACGACGCCTATCCTCAATGCATTGATGCCACAACCGCAGAGGAAGCCAACGGGTGGACCTGAAGGCATTCAGAGGCCCAACGTAGACGCTAACGCAATCCCTCCCCAGCCTGTCGCTAACAAACCCGGCTCAGTCCCGCTAGAGTCGATCATCCCAGCAATGTCCAAACCCCCGACACACTATCTCTCGCGTAAATACACCCCTTTAACAGCACCCGACTTTCGTTTTACGATTCCGCTCCCGAACGCGGCGTCGCGATTCAGTGTCTATCGTGACGATGAGAGCAAGCAGCCGCTCACGGATCGATACGGCTTCATTTATGATGTGTCGCAATATGACGTGTTGTTGCTCACCAGGGCCAAGGAATGTGGGAGTACCGCGCCTGCTTGTCTTACTGGTGTTAGGATTGCCGATCGAAAGGAGAGTAATTCGTGGTCGGACGAGGAAGCGAGCGTGCACAAGAGCGTTGTCCATGTGATCAAGGGATCCTGTGAATGTGACGGGCGGGGTTCATTGCCTAGTGTCGGTACGCCGGACGGGGCGAGTGGCAAGTCTATGGTGTCGTCTTCGTCACCACCTGCCGAGAACAGTGGACAGTCGTCACAGAGATCGCGTGGTTCCTCTCCCGGACCTTCTCGTAGCAAACACCGTCGGTCCACCTTGATCTCTCCACTTGATGGGTCCTCACCAGGTCCTACCACTGTGCTCGTCGTCACTGCAAACACACCACGCCATGTCTGCGCCAACACGATCCGACTTTTATTGGAGGACCTGACCAAGATTCATGACCAACAACAGACGACGACGCGGAAAGACTGGGACGCCTTTGTGAAACAACGTACTCGAGTCAAGGTAGGCGCCAAGTCTGCGTTGCCCACAGCAACGACGACGACATCTGTCAACGCCGCGGCATTCCTCGGGCTCGGAACGACGGACGAAGAGGAAGAGCTCACGCATACAGAGGGCCTGATTGGCTTCGCTCAACTCGGTCTCTCCTCTAACCGTGACGAACGCACCCAATTCGACAAGCTGATCCGCGGGAGCATCCCCCTCGTCTACCGGTCCAAGCTCTGGCTCGAATGTAGCGGGGGACTCGAGATGCGTGAACCGGGTTTGTTCGGGGATTTGCTGGCGCAGGCGAACGAGGACGCGGGGCATGCGTTGGTGCGGAACGAGATCGAAAAGGACGTCGGGCGGACGATGCCGTTGAATATCTTCTTCGGGGGGGATGGAGCGGGGGTGGTGAAGCTTCGTCGGGTGTTGACGGCGTATAGTCGGTAAGCACGCGTCGTCGTTCACGGTACCCGGCTCACGCTCACCATCCACCGTTCCTCGATCTCCTCGACGCAGACGCAACCCCGCCGTGGGTTACTGTCAAGGCATGAACCTCGTCACCTCGACCCTCCTCTTGGTCCACGCTGACGAAGAAGAAGCCTTTTGGGTCCTCTCGGCCATCATCGAGCGGATCCTTCCCGACGACTTTTTTGCTCCGTCGCTCCTCCCTTCACGCGCGTGTCCGCTGGTGCTATTAGACTACGTGCAGGAGCTGCTTCCGAGGTTACATACGCATCTGGTCGATCTGGGTGTGGACCTCGCCGCAATTTGTTTTTCGTGGTTCTTGTCCCTGTTTACGGATTGTCTCCCGGTCGAGGTACGTCGTGTCCCCCCCTTACCATCCATGTATTTGCTCATGCGGATGATGACGCGCCATACACAGACGCTTTTTCGAGTCTGGGACGTTTTTCTCGTGGACGGGTTAGACGTCCTCTTCCGGATCGCACTCGGGATTTTGAAAGGTAACGAGCAAGAACTAGTTCAATGCGAGTCGATTTCGGCGGTCTATGTCGCGTTGGAGAATTTGCCGACGCGGATGTGGCAGCCTGACAAGCTTTTGCAGGTGGGCTTTCTTTTTTCTTTTCATACCCGTGCTTTTTTTTCACGCATTGTCGGTCGCTGATACGTCAACGATTGGGGCGGTTAGATCGAGCTCGAGTTGAGAACGACGATGACGCATGTGGATCTGGTGCGACGTCGAGAGCTGCACGTGGACAGATTGAAACAGCTCATGCCTGGATCATAAAACGCTCTTTCGAAACCCTCGTGCCACGTTCGCCCCGTTCAAGACCACTAGATCAACTTTCCCCTCTCCCTCTTGGGACATCGGTGCCTCGTTCTCCTTTCATTGCCCGCTTGTTGATAGAGCAGATAAACTACGCGTAGATTTTTTTTTTCTGTCTCTTCTTTTCATGCTATTTGCTATAATCCGTATTGGTCGATTTGTGTATTTGTTGTCGTTCCACGAAAAAGCATACCCACATTACCGTATAATTAGTAGTCAAAGGTAGAATTTCAAGAGTGCTTTGGACGCTCGATTAGTGCGTCTTGACTTGGGTGATCACTCAGAACCCCCCCACCCGACGCAATCCATCTCCGGTATTCCGACGATGGAGCTCTTCAGCAAATCACAAATATTGTTGGACATTCAAACGGTGAGCGTAAGAAAAGCGTCCACAGCACATATGCATACAACGAAACCAATCACCAATTTACCAAATATGCGGTATGAGTTTCGAAGGCACCTTTTTCATGTATGCGCGATACTCCTCCCTCATCGCTTTGTCTTGCTGAATAGCCTTCTCCTGTCATACAAACGCCCATCAGTACAAGTTAAATCACCAAATTCATGGATACGGAGTACCTCGATGGGGATCTTGATCGAGAGTACGGCTACGATAGGGACGAGCATGAACAGGGGTGCGTAGGACCAGAACATAAGGGACCAGATGACTTCTTGTAACAGCCACAAGCTACGTCGTGTCAGTCGGGACGTTATGGAGGATAACAAGGGGATTGGTGGCGTACGTGTAGAGAGGGTGACGAACCCAGCCGTACGGACCTGTCTGGACGACCCTGGGTTTCTCGCGACGCTGATATATCATGCCCAGACCAAGATCGATCAGACCCGAGCACCTTGGCAGAGTACATGGAGATAGAGAGAGAGAGCGTGACTTACCCCGAGGGGGTGGTATTGGTCACCAAGATGCTTAAACGCATCATTCGAGACGCGTCGCAAGGCGACGCCCGACAAACACGCGAGCACCCTCAGCGCGATCTTCCACGTCCCTTCTACGTTTACCCCAAACACGACCCCTGGCAACGCGAGCGCGTGCATCCACGGTGGCTGCTGAAACCGAGCGGTCACGACGGCGAAGCTGTAGACTATGGGAACGAGGGAAAAAATGAGCGCTTGGAGCAGGCTGAAGAGGGTAACCCAGAGACGGGTGGGCATGGAGTCGGGCCGGACGGGCCCGCCTTTTGATTCTGCGAGGGCAGAGGCACTCTTGAATTTGGAGATGCCAGTATAAAGGTGGCTTGTGGTGCAGAGAAGGACGAGGAGTTCGAGTAGCTGGCTCGACGAGGACGGCATGGCGGAGATGAGGAGAAAGAGGGCGGGTGACCTCGGTTGTCAAGTAACGTAGGAGGTATAAATACTGTTGGGATTCGTGTTTGAGGTGCGGCGATCAGACACACATGCCACACGTAGGGTATAGCACGGGCGATACCGCGAGTCGGCCAACCTACACCGTGCCCGTTACGGTATGGGTACGGTATCAACCGTACTACCCCCGGTGTGGAGGATCATCGATCAGCCCGCGGGTATACATACGTGTATCATACACGTGCTTCTGATCTAGAAGAAGGGTATTCAGATATGATCGATGTCAGTTATGCTAAGCACTGTGAGGGTTAGACTCTGTCCTCCAAATACTCACCAAGCTTGCACTTTTTGAGACCTCGTCGTTTGTTACCAGACGACTTTGCAGCCGCGAACCATGGCAAAGAAGGACTCGAGTCGATGAAGGTATGTGACTAATTCGCAGGTATCCTCATTGACATTATTGACACCCGTCCGTGTCAGACCCAAGGTGTCAATAAAAACTTCGATCCATCAAGGTTTGACTGGTCAACGAGTCCGTGTGAAAAAAAGTCATGCTAACTACATGACTGTAATATATTAATTTTCTAAATTACACGGGAGTTTGACGCGTTATTGACCAAGTCAACTGGTCGACCAGTTAACGTCCATTGATATTGCGCCAGGGATAGGAGTGTGACAATGACATAAGAGGAACATCCATCACACCTCGGTGCCAGTAGCCCCCTTTCAGGGGTAGCGTTCCTTGTTGAAGGGAAAGTTAGCAAATATCCGCCCTGGTACCATACGACCGGATCCAATGTTTTGATCGTTACCTTCCACTGGGCATCAGAATACGACAGGTCCAGAGTGCTTCTAGAGGTTTGTGGTTCCTTCCCGCAGCAAACATGCGGTTTCAAGATCCTTCAGGTGTCAGTGAGGTTCCACCGCACTCTCACCGGCGGTATTCTTGTCAGCGGGGTACCTTCCTAGTTGTGCATAATACTGCATATGTAAGCAAAATATGGTAGTGATCCCCCTCAAGTTCTACGGAAAGTCAATAGAACGAAAAGGATAAATTTGTAAGTACTTATCAAGTAGTCCCAATATTGTACAGTGTATTGCACTCGAGCAGTCACAGGACCAATGTCATATCTGAAGTGAGCGCTACCTACACTATTACTGACTTGTTCGATAGGGTAAGCTCAGCCAATTTCTGAACCACCGAGTACTTATTTTGCATTCAAAGTACGTTACTTCACAGTCACATCTCGCGGCCCACAAGTATACATAAAGCGAAACCAATCACCAATTTACCAAATGTGGGGTACGAGTTTCGAAGGCACCTTTTTCATGTATGCGCGATACTCCTCCCTCATCGCTTCGTCTCGCTGAATAGCCTCCTCCTGTCATAGAAACGCTCATGAGTATAGTACATCACCAGGTTCGTGGATAGGGAATACCTCGATGGGGACCTTGACCGCGAATACGGCCGCGGTGGCGACGAGTGCGAACAGAGGTGCGTAGGACCAGAACATGAGGGACCAGAGGACTTCTTGTAATAGCCACATGCTACGCCGTGTCAGTCGGATCGAACGATAGCAAGAGAATGGTGGCATACCCGTAGAGAGGATGACGAACCCAGCCGTACGGACCTGTCTGGATGACCTTGGGTTTCTCGCGACGCTGACATCATGTCCCGGCCGAGATCAATCAGACCCGAGCACCTTGGCAGAGCATATAGAGATAGAGAGAGCGCGTACATACCCCAATGGGATGAAACTGGTCACCAAGATGCTCAAACGCATCGTCCGAGAGACGCTGCAAGGCGACGCTCGCCACACACGCGAGTACCCTCAGCGCATTCTTCCACATCCCCTCCACTTCTACCCCAAGCACCACCTCTGGCAACGCGAGCGCGTTCATCCACGGTGGCTGCTGAAATCTAGCATTCACGACGGCGAAGCTGTAGATCATGGGGACGAGGAAATAAGTGAGCGCTTGGAACGGGGTGATGAGGACGGAGAGACGGGTGGGCATGGAGTCGGGCCGAATGGGGCCGCTTTTTGATTCGGCGAGGGCAGAGGCAGTCCTAACTTTGGAGATGCCATACCGAAAGTGATCTGCGGTGCAGAGAAAGACGAGAAGTTCAAGTAGCTGGCTGGACGAGAACGGCATGGTGGGGATGAGGAGAAAGAGGGTGGGTTAACTTTGCTGTTAAATAATGTAGGCGGCCTATGATGTCATTCAACATTATAGGGGCGGACGGTCCGCGATAAGGCTACTGTAGGCACCAACTCACGCTGTTCCTGTACATGTAGGACAGGCCACGGTTGGCTGGATAATTTGACGATTCTGAGCAATCTCGTAGACGGAAATGATGGTCTAACAAAGTGAGTGGCACCGCCCCAAAATCGAGATTCTGTCATCGAACGAGCGAGGGGCAGTGAATTAGACCTGCTGGCTCCTCCTTCGTTTATGGCAAAGGCTGAAACCCCACGGTAACATTTGGATATTCCTTTAAGTCGCCGTGTTCCCATCATTCGCCGAGAGGCTTTCACAGAAAGCAGCCCAACCCCGGGCCGAGGATGCAGAGACTGGACAGTTCACCCGGACGCTCGAACCTGGCAACGTGTCCAATCGCATTCCAAACAGTGAGCCAGGAAACGCGTTCCAGTCTGGATGCTGAAACAGGTATTCACCTAATAATGTCAAAAGCGTCGTCGGTCTCCTATCATCAGAACTGCGCGTCACCACAGCATATTTCGCGTTACTAATCTCCACATCAACTCATGAATAGTACAAAACATTCCACTACTATTATTTACACATCATCTTTAAGATGACACATTCAAAATTTAACGCACGGTCGATGAGTATCCAGTACGCACACCGAGGAACAAGTACTCCTACCTCCAGTCAAGGAGATTGCTTACTTGGAAGAGCCCGAAGACTTGTGCGTGTCTCCGCTGGGCGAGGTGTACTGAGAGTAACCACTGCCGCTGTTGTAATAAGTTGAACCGTTGGGGTTGCTGTAGTAGTAGCTCCCGTTGCTATCAAAGTCACGTCACCCCAGACCAATTGCGCAAGAGAGTACAACGCACGAGTTAGAGTAGTGATACCCACTTCCACTGCTACCATAGTCGCGAGAGCAATAATGGTTGCCCTGTCGTGAAACCGTCGACACTTGGTCCGCGCAGAAGCGATACATGCTGCTTACCTGACTGTTGGTACCGCTGCCAGTATAGGAGTAATCACCAGAGTTGCTACTTTTGTTCGGCATTGTCAACGTGTGCTTAGCTGGAATAAGAGGAAGGAAAGGGTAAAGAGCAACAGCGAGACGGGCTTGCTCTTATATCTCCTAATTGTTGTTCTCTGTTTTGGGTTTGCCGACCGCATCTTATCGGCTGGCGCTAAATACGTTCGCGACGCGACGCGTCGCTTCGTTTACTGCACGGGTCGGGGTTCTCCGGGGAAACCCATTATGGCATTTATGCTGACCTCATCAAAATTTGTCAGACAACGTTGTCGAAAACTCCACCGACGACACAACCTCGTCACAGAACTCACCCAGGTTCCAGTTTGAGCGCCAACATGCCAATCTGAGTGCTCTCTCGTATGTTTCGCTTTCGCCACTGGGACTCTTCATAGCGGTAAGTCTGTGCTTGTTTCAACCGGTACGCTCATTGCATCCTTGCGGGCATGTTGTTTAAGCAAATGAATTGATCACCATGAACTACATGGTTCCTTGTGGCCAACAGGTTCTCTCCTTATCATCGCGTAATACTGTACTGCTCCTCTCAGACCACAGATAGCACGTATCGTGGAGAACCTCGTCCGCGAGGCAAAGAAGTTCAGGTGGTACGGCTACAACGTGTCCTCTGCGCCGTCTAATATCCTGAGAAGTCGAACCGCATAAATATCCCGAACGTGTGCTTATTCCTCATCTTTCAAAACTACTTCGGTGAGTTCCATTTCTCGCGCGGTCACAAGTCTGCAAGCTTTGCTGTCCGGGCGTCATATACTATTGATACCGGGTTGCGGATCCCCAAGGTCGATGTCAACTACGTTATCGCGTATATACAACACTTGAAGGGACAACTATCAACAGATATCGCGATCCTAGAAGAGATGGAATATTATCCACTCGCTCAACAGCAACAGATCCCATTGTCCTCGACGGAGATGCGCTACAAATTATCGTCAAGCAGGTCTGAGTTGAGCTGGTCCATAACTCTCTCGTATTTGCTTCTCTTCCCAGGTGTTCAACGCCGTTCCTCATTTTCCCATTCGCAGTCTACATTCATCTTGAACCAGGAGTCGAGATCACCCCCATATATGCGGCATCTTACTGACGAACCCTGGTCCTTCCTGCGCCGCTGTCTTTTCCACACGAAACCTAGGTACCGATCTTCATTCCCGTCTCAAATGCCCTGGCACTCTCGAGCTTGGCTTGGAGTTCGTTGGATGACGATACCATCAAGCATCGCTTCCACAGACCAAACGTTTCACTGTCCTATTTTGGTCTACTCACTGCTGACGCAGCGCTTACGTGTCGGGTACGTGCGATTCAATCTTGACGTACCTCATTCACGAGTTCTACGCACCTTGGCCTCGAGCTTCTCCATCTTGCAACGTATCGTCTTCGCATTTAGCGCTTCCACCTGAGGTCCATCCGTGTTCTGCCTATTCCACATCTCTCTCGATAATTTATCCTCGCAGAATCCTTTCTCCGCCTCCACATTGTCGGGGCCCTTTCGCAATGCTATTCGGCACTCTGACCCAAACACACCTCACATTAAGGGTCCGCGCCAATTGGTCCTTTCACAAACCCACTATATCTCCCGCCTTCTGTTCACTGACACCAATTCATCAACATTTCTGCTGCAAGTCCTCCCACGCTGATAATGCGGTCCCGAACCTTTTCTCTTCCTTCCATGCTTATGCTACAACCCAGAACCCTGATAACAGGCCATTGCGGGGTTGCATCATTGCAATTATAGAGCCGCAGGTTTGAACCCGACTTGCCAGATGACGAATGAGACCACACCGGATAGAGATATATCATATATGCGGCCTTCTCTTCAAACCTAAGTTTGCCACCTTGGATGTTGGTCTGTATTTCCGAATCAATTACATCGTCTCCAAACGTTGCCGGTCTCATTAGGTCTCATCAAGTCTCAGTGCCACTGCTGTCTTAAGATTCAAAGACCTTATCGGGAAGTACTCCGGGCAACGGCGTCACGCTCTGACGCTGGTGGACTCATCTTCCACCACTCGGTTAAGGACGGAGAGAACTGGTCGTCAACACCCTCTCCACGCTGCCTGTTATTATCCAACACTTCACTCACGACACTGCTTTCATTTCCGACGTTACGCACACCGCCTACGCGACTAGCGCGCGGCAGGGATTGGTGGCTATTCAACCATCCGTGTCTCATGTGAGACTACCAGGGGGTATCCCCCGGACCTTGGGGGCCCCTCCATTCTCTCGCTCTCTCTCATGTCATATAGGGTGTGCGGGGGCTTAACACATGGGGCGACTGTGGGGCCGCTGGCTTTTGCGTTTGCCAGAACATGCGGCGACCCGGCGTATTTAAGTTTTCTCTTGACTGACTTGCATGCGGGCTCTCTCTCGTCACCACAACGTTCCCCCCTGGTTGTTCTGTCATGCATTCAAGGACGTTTCCAACGGCGTATTCGTCGGTTAGACATCTTGTAGGGTTTACTCGTGCCATGGTATCCTCCATTCTGAAGTACACACACGCATATGTTTAGGAGCAACCACCACGCTTGCCCCAATTGGTCTACCCAACGATCTACCACCACAATGTCTCCGCCGTCCAAACACTGGCAGGCCTTCACGACGAAGTCAAAAAGCTCAGAGAAACCGAGCACCTCTTGCAAAGGCAGATCCACCGATACCGGTCTTCCCTCGAGGGAATCCAAGCGGCTTTGTACACCAAAATCAACAAGGCCAACGAGATGCAGAACTTTCTGGCACCCATCTCGAGGCTCCCTAATGAGATGCTGCTCGCAATTTTCGAAGAGGCGGTGGCATGTCAGGATCCAGGGGCGGAACGACGTGCAGAGTGCACCATTTCCAAAGTTTCCCGTCGATGGCGAGACCTCGCGATTCATTCTCCCCGCTTATGGCGGCGCGTGTGCATCACTCCACGTGTCGCGCCAAGTATGTTGGAGACGTACAAAACCAGAGGGTCGAGAGCGCTCGATATCGAAATCTGGGGGTGGAAAGACAGGAGGGACTTTCAGCGATTCGATACTGCGCTCGAGGCGATACTCGATTCGTCCAGTCGTTGGCGCAGCCTATCGATTGCCTGTGTGTGCGACACCCATCTCTCGCACCTCACCCTCAAACTCTCTCATACCGGGCACTTTTCCGGATTGAAACACTTCACGTTTCGCGCGTTACGCCCGGGACAGACTTGTTCCGTCTCCTTTCTGATGGAAACAGCCACCACGGCACAAGCTCACCCTCCGAGCCAGACCCTGTCGCCATGCATGCTCAAATCCCTGGACGCAGAGAACTTCGTGTTGACAGGGGATCCTGGCAGCATACACACGCGTGCGACGCAGAATTTTGCAAGGCTGTCATCGTTGACGTTAAGGCGATACAGCAACGACGCACGGTCATTCCGGATCATGATTGATTTCAGCGCGTTTCGCGCGATGCTGAGTGGGATCCCTCATTTAATGACGCTCGTACTCCATGGGCAACCTCTTCGTTTCCGTACGGATCCGGCCGGGAGTCTACAAGGCCAACACGATACTCATGGGAGTGGCATTGGGGGTGGGGATGGCATCGGTGCCACTGCCAACGCCACGACAATCTCCCTCCCACATCTCCACACCCTCGTGCTCCACCCGGGCGTGCTGAAACCGCGTTACCTCCAACACACCATCTCTGCCATTCATGCACCTGCACTTCGGCATTTCGAGCTCGTCTTTCCGGATTCCAAGATTTCGGGACAGAGTATCGTCGAGCGATTGTTTGTGGATGCGTCATCGTCATCCACCCACCCATCCTCCTCCTATACCTCTTACTCATCGTCCTCGTCGGCGACGGAGGTACACATGAACAGACGACTTCCACGTTTCCCGCGCGTTGAAACCGTAGTTCTACATAATGCGTCGAACGCAGGGTCAGCCCTGGCATTCATACATGCGTTTCCAGGTACGACACAAGCGACCCTCGGGGGTGTTGACGTTGGGTTTTTCCCACTCGTCTTGCGCGCCGGCGCAGCATCCGGTATTGGCGTAGGGTCAGAAGCAGGGGCAGGTGTGGGCATAGGGCCAGCAGGAACAACAGAGTTAGGGTCAAGGTCCGGCATAGTGGCGGGATCGGGATCCGGATTGGGGGCAACGCCATGTGACTGCACCTGCACCTGCACCCGCTTCGCATACTGGCAACGACTCCGCACCCTCACGCTCCGTCAACCCCGCCAAGAAACGCTCCGCGTCCTCCTTGATTGGATACGCAACGAATACGAGCGGGGACGCCTCTCACCCATGCTCATTGTCGAAGGGTCGCTCGACCGCTCCGACATTCGATTCTTTGCGCAGTGTGCTCGGATATATACCAGGGTGGAACTCGTGGGGATCCAGGCGCCCGTCACGGCGGTCGTCTGATCAGTGGTCTTGGTCTTGTTTTTTGTCACGCTCACTTGGGTTACGGGTTTCTGCGAGCTGCCATGATGTTGCGTCGGTTTGATCAATCCATCCGTAGACAAGTAGACCTGTCACGTAGACATACCTCATTGTTTGTACCCTTAGATCTGCGGTCGAAATTGAGCGCACATACTGTAACACGAACAGTAACCACGTGAACGGGTCTGATCATTGCCGAGGGCACAGCGCACGTGAGGGGGATGCATCGTCAGAGGAAACCGCGTGAGTCGTGAGCTTTGTACTGTGGATTTGGCCAGTTGTTTTGAGAAATGAACGGGTGAAATTTTTCGAGCTTGGAGATTTGTACGATCCTACGAGGGTTGTCATTGGCTGGAGAAACTCTCACATACAGTTAAACTGGTGAGTTGGCAGTGCCGCAGGACCACCACAGTGAAGTTCAACACCTAAGGTCATAGTGAGAATGTTTCCTCGCGTCATTGTCTCCCGCGCCCCCGACCGCCGTGCATCCATCAGTGGATCTAGGTGGATTGTGGGTAATATTGTGCAGGATACATGATGGTATTGGTATCATGGGCGCAGACGGAGAATGTCCGAATCAGTGTAGCTACTAAAAAACCCTCCTAGTACTCATTTCGTTGGATATACATTTATAAGTATAGACCGCCCAACTGGACCTGCGCCATGCAATATCAGATAATCTTAGTCGCCTTCGTCCGATGCCCCACGACGCATCGTCTGTGACCGTTTCGTATGGTATGGACCAGTTGGCTAGCCGAAGGCAACTGTCTTGTGGGAGTGCAAGAAATTCCAGAATTTTGTAAGAATGTGTATATCCATGGGGGGACAAGTCATAGCGTGACTACGGAGTCGTGCCAGGCTCAGTGGAGGATGTCCTAGCAGGGCAATCAGTCTAGATGATGTGAAGTGTCAACTTGAGATCGGCAATAGAACTCCAAAGTAAAATCAGAAGAAGTCTTTGTAATCTGCGCCGAAGCTCAGCAACAGCTTCTAGTTGATTATTTTTTAAACAAAACTCATCCGCAATAATGGTGACGATCAAGTGGAGGCGATTCAAAACGACGAGCTCACCTTCGGATCCCATGGTCGAATCAATAGTATGAGCGAACGAAGATGCCTGCACAACTGAGAGGTGAGTAAGCAGTTTGAGATGTGTCGGGTGGGAGAAAAGAATCAGAAGGGGTGCCCGAAAAATTTGAGCTGTGGCGGGCCTTTTCGGCATAGCGATACGAAGACCGTCGTGAAAGAACATCATGTAAGAAGCTGCAAGTA
>JBBPRF010000277.1:0-33271 GCA_038092875.1 Lanmaoa pseudosensibilis
TGGTGAGAACAGTAATGCAGGGCTTAGAGTGTGAGTAATGCAGAATTGTAATTACAATGTATTGTGCACAACTCAATCACCTCTTATAAGAGGTGATTATCTGCATTAAAACTACGGGGTGGGCTCACGATGGGCCCTGTTCTCAGTTGATGACGCCAGTGTCCTCCCGAGGCTGGTGTGCGCTGCATGCTGCCGTAGCGCATCGCCCTCTTCTGCCCACCCGTCGCTGTCTCCGCACATTCGCTACCGGGGCCCCCATCGACGGCGAGCTCAAACCCTCAAGTTACGGCCAACCGCTCTTTCAGTTGCACCCCACCCCTGTGAGCCTGTCCAGCGGTCACACGTCGCACCACACTGAGACCGGTAAAAATATAGTAAGACCACATGAACTGACGCCCGGAACCTGTCGAAGAGTATGAGCGGTGACGCAGACAGTTGATGCAGAACCTTCTGAACGATTGATTCCATCGTGGGCTCGGTCACCGCGCCAATCAAGTACATGAGCGGAAGTACGTCACACCGTCTATCATCCTCTAGGCTTCTGATATATCCTCAAGACACATTGTAGGTTAAATCTGTGACTCAGCTTATCAATCCTATTGAATCCCATGCTACAAGCTCTGTCAGGCGTCCGATTTTTAGTATGTACCTTACGGGCTTCGAAGAGCCAGACACAGCCGTTGTCCTCGGTGAGCTTGGTTCGAGATATCAAATTGGCGTTATGCTCAAATGGATGGCTAGAGAAGACTTCTACTTCACATGGCTATCAAATGACATTGTTCTCTAGTGGCAAGGACTCTCTCATAGAGAAGTGGGGAGGTGCCAGGTGCGACGGGCGGATGCTACTGGTCAAACCACTAATAACCCTGCGATTCACAGGATAGGCTTCAACGATGCTAGGACTATACAGAGCTTCCCTAGTCAAGCCGTTATTCCCTTGAGCAAGCCCGTGCGCGCTCGATCTGGCAAATTCGTCGACCACATCTCGGTTGCAAAGGGGACATACTTGTCTGATTCAGTACCGTCCATGAATCGCTGTGGGGACCCGATGCCAAGGAGTCCAAGCCCGAACGCTGGATCGGAGAAGAAGGTATCCCAGCTGCGGCGACAGAAATTCAGGGACACCGGCATTTGCTGACCTTTCTCGATGGCCCAAGGACATTTTAAGGTACGTGCTTTCTCTCTCCCGATGTCTGGGTCAATGGATCGACGTCGGGTGCCCCCGTTTTTGTCCAGAAAAAACGTCGCTCCCTTTTTCACAGATCGTGCTTTCGATTCTCGTCAAAAACTGTGTTCGAATTTACGGGTGGACCAGTGACGGTGATCGCGATTGCAAGGGGTATTTTACCAAGGCAGAAAGTGGCTGGAGAGGAGGGTACTGCTGCAGTGGTGAGTCGTTACCGGCAGGTTCTCCGCCAACTTTGATTGTGGTAAACCTTGAGGGTTACTGTGCAACTTATCCGTTTCCTTGTTATCTTGTTTACAAGGTCACTGGGGGGGGGAGTAGTGACTGTGAAGGGACAGAAAATCCACTGGAAGTTTCTTACTAAACAAGGTTTCTGCCGAAAATCGGCCTTCCATTGAACCCACAGACAACCCAGAGACACAAGCAATTTCCCTGGCTACGACATAGCATCGTCATATTCATACATGAAATACATCGCTAAAAAGCACAACGGATCGGAGACGTTCATGACATACAGTGTCGGCTTGTTCATATCAAGAGAAAATGTTGGTTGATGTTAGACATACGACGCAACGAACTGCGAAGCTGGCTTGTCCCAGTGCCCCAACAACTCTCCAGCCTTGGTGAGGTACGGGAAATCCTCAGGTTTTAGACCAGGCATATTTACACGTATATAGACTTCGACCTCCTTGGGAGTTTTGGAGGGGTCAAAGTGCTTGCCCGCAGTGGAGAAACGAGGTCCATCCTCCGGGTGTACAAAACTTAAGATCCACTTTTGATGACACCCATGGTGATCAGCGAATTCGTCATTTCCAAACGTAAATTGCAGTGAATCTGCTCACGTGGGTCGCTTCGGTGTCGGGCACCCCAGGTTTCATGTCCACTGTGAAAGCATGCAAGTCGGCTACCAGCGTCTTTTTGTCATCCGGTGAGCTACGAGACATGGGTCCACACATCAGTATTGATATTAAGTCACATTACAGTGGATACATACTTGACTCTGGCTCGGGCGGTATCAGTGGTATCGAAATCCCTTAACAAGATATGAAGAGGCGCTTTGAGAATCGGGACGGTTAACTCGTTCACGAACTTCATGGCAATTTTCCCGTCGTGAGGCTGAGGCATAGAAAGGGAGGCAAGCTGGTCAGTAATTCACAAGAAGACAGCGCTAATCTCTGCGACTCACTGGAGCAGGGCCAATCCATGGCTCTTTAGCCTTCTTCGCCTCTTTGGAGGGCCCTGGTGGAGTAATATCTGGGTGTGCACTTCTCTTTTGGTACTCTACATCAAGAGATGTGGCAATGGAATGCCAGTCCGGATCCTCATTCGTCCATGATCCACGACGAGAGTCCATGTCGGCCACCTCCTGTCCCACATGTTGGTATTTTATATTCGCCGTCTGCTGCTGGAGAGATTTAACAAATTCGCCATCTTTGAGCAACGCCATGATTTTGTCCTTATCATATCCGGCTTTCTCGAAGGCCTCATAGACTGTCTTGATTATTGGCAGACATTTGTAGAGTTCGTCTAGTTGTTCCTGTACAAACCTGGCCTTCATGCGGCACGGAACGAGCTATAAAAGCGTAATGTTTTAGCAAGCGAACACGGACCGCATCCTGTCACACCAACAGCATTGATAGCATCGCGCATCTTCGACCGCTGGATGGCGCCGTCAATTATATCGTAAATTATCTGGATGGCGCCAAGGATGAACTCGATCTCCGCAGTCACACCAAGGCCTATGCGCAACAAACAGGGGCGTCAACGAAACTGCTATACCAGGATGCAAACTAGACAAGAACCACTCTCTTACCCGCGAAGAATCCAATGCCCCCAGCCAGAGAGCCGATGATGCTGATTGATATGCCACCAACAAGGACGCTAAGGAAGGAACACAATTCGCTTTAGCTCACAGAGCTGGACGAGAAAGACGCGCACGAAGGACCGTACGACTCACATTCCTTGTATGCCCATAAGAACCTCATCCACGCTACCAAGAATGTGATTGTAAATAAGTAACCTTTCTACGAGGACTAAGTAGCGTCTGGAAGCGAAGACTCACACTTGAGAATCGTCGTAGGCCTTAACCACCCGATTCCAGTGTGCCAGATCATCACCAGTGACACTGGATTGGACGAGCGCGTCGAGCTCTGCTACGTTGGTACAATTGAATGCTCCAAGAACTTTGTTGAGTTTCTCCTTGTATGGACCCAACTCATTCTCGAGCTTCGCCCTGGTAGCATCGTATTGCTGCTTGCTATAGTTGCAATCGTCGTTAAGCTGCTGGACGCGCTTGCGACGGTTGGGATTGTCAGGATAGAAGACGGACTGGAAGTTGCCCATTTGGCCAATTGATGTGAGCGAAAGGTGTCGGCGAACACTCACCAGGGCGACATTCATGCTGCTTTGTATTCACCTCCGGCTATGCTGGGGACCGGAGGAACAATAGTCGTGTAACGGAGTTGCCTCCCGGTTCGGCAACTATGAATCCGGACCCTCAGGCCCCATGGCCCATTCCTATCCGAGTTTCGGGTAAGACAACTTCCCTTGACAGTTGTTGTTCTTCCATTCCTTGATCGATTGAACTCTGAATCGGATGCGCATTACTTACCTTGATGCAGATTTGACACAGATGGCCGTAACCTATGATGGAGAAAATTAACTTAGCACGATTTGGTGAGCTAACTAGGGTCACGCATGAGAGGTCTCCGTTCGATCGGGGCTTTCCGATTTTCCGTTCCGAGTCAGTGGCATCCAATTGATGACATTGACAGCTCGGTGGAGGTGCCATTTTTAACTCAGATTCAGCTATGCACTGATCGCCCTGGAAAAAAACCGTTTCCAAACGTCTGTGGGGTTCACACCCCATAAAACCCAACGTAGCGGGAATAATAATCTTTGCGCGTTTCTGGTGATCAGAACGATGATGTAAGTACCACCGATAATCAAAATCAAAGATATTATCTAATCACTATCTGGAGATTACCAGTAGCTTCCAACGTAAAAAGGGAAGCGAACCTGATGTGAGATGGGAACTTGATTAAACCGGCCTGGCCTGCTTACATTCTAGAATGCGGACTCGTGGACACCCCTATGTGACCTTGACGTCATTGTTCCTGGACTCATGCAAGTTTGTAACAACTTGCACAAGTTATGTATGTAGGGGATGTTCCATGATCGACTTAACGCGGGGAGACATTACCAGGCTCGTCCACATTGGCCAAGCACTCCCGGATCTGAGGCGGTTGCGATGTTCCTGGGTGGTCAGGAACTGGTATTCACCAAGTTCTCGGCCAAGTCCATTCACACCACTAGCCCCTCACCGCTTGAATCAGGGTGGACGGGGATCATAGATATGAGTCGGCATCGCAGCAGGTTTCTGCGGAGATTGAACCAGATGTGACAGAATGCAAGTGTCGAATAGGAAGTACATATACGTACTAGGGTCTTGATCTGATCGATGATCGACGATCATTTCAGTGTACCGAGAAACGAAAATCGATGGAGTGACGCATTTGTCCTCAGCAGCTTGACGTAAACGGTAAGCTACAGCCATGGGTGACAGGATAATGGCAATTTTATGGAAGTACAAGTAAGCACACTGGCATGACTCTTTGCCATTGTAGTGTGGTCTTCCAGAATTGGAGAAAGATAGAGTTCGACTCTGGAGTCGTGCCCGGGATGATGCTATGACACTTACTCACCAAAATATGTAATAATAACTCCCAGAAACCTTGCATGGGGCTAGCGCGGATCCGGATCCGGGTCAGGCTGGGACCGGGACTGTGAGTGAAACCTTGCAAGCGGGGTTTGCCGTTTTTTTGGTCCTTCAAGTTCCATTCACTCATCTTGAAACCTGTGACAGGCCAACGCATGCTTGGCTGGGCAAAATTGAATTGCAGTTCGCCGCTGAAGTCACATCTGATGCCCGCGGGATACTTACAGCACCCTCTCGTCCTACTAGGCTACTGGAGCACGTCCATGCCGTTTACGATCAGATAGACGCTCATTTCTCATCCACCCGGTGTTGGCCCTGTAGTCCGCAGGGTGGATCTCCATTTAGTAAATCTGTCTACTCAGCCATGGTTCATCACTGCCAAATTTATAATATAATGGCTGACCATATCTGAAGTAATTCCCAAGTACAACTGCCTCGTTGGAAAATGGCGCACTCGTGCCACTCCGTCATGCAATAGGCTATGGAACGTTGGCGAAGAACAGTTGACGGCTCGCTTATTTCGGGGTGAATGTCATACACTACTTATCCCCAGACGGGCTGACGTGGCCAATTTAGCACCAAGAAGCAAGTAGTCCTTTGAGTCAGGTGAACGGTCCACGGCATCAGAACCCCTTCACGTTTGAACACTAGTAGGACCTTGTTGCTCGTGACAACTTCGGCGTGGGTGTACACCATTGCCCTAACATGATTGGTGTTCCTACAACTCACTTATAAACACAATAGGATGTCGTTTGAGCATCAATTACGACCCATGAGACTCGGACAAGCTCACCATGCGAACGTGAGCACCATCCTGGAGTAACCTGACTAGGATTGTTGAATGTTCACTGGGTGTCGTGGTCACAGATAGGAAAAGCAATGAATCGGATCTTCAAGTTATCGGAGTTTATAGAACGAAGCTAACTTATAATGGCAAACGAGATCTGGAATCCGGGTCCCGGGAACCATTTTTGCCCGTAGTATCAAGATTGAAAAGCTGAGGGACCGGCTTGAACAGCATCAGGGCCCGGACTCTGCATCCGTCTGCCCCTCCTTTCGACTATAAGAACCCACCCGTTAGGTATCAGACGTCTCACTGGCACATCCCTCACTGGCGTCAACTGCTCTTTTTCGTTCTAACACTCAACATGTGGTATCCCGGTGAGCATTGCTTGCTTGTCCTCATTCTGTGGCTTTGACCATGGGACTTCCCCTAGACAATGTTCCTCGCGCGAATCGTCTACAGCAGCTGGTTGACAGCATAGCAAATATGCAGACTGATGTCATCAAGATAGGGAAAGCCATGGACGATAAGGACAAGGATATTCGCCCCGCCATTGACAAGATGCTCAAGGAGAGGGGTTTAGCTACAATCGACGATCTCATCGAAAAAGCCAAGGCCGAGATGACGCCGGAACAGAGGAAACAGTTTGAGGCGGTGAGAACCATTAACTCGAAACCTCACCGCCTTTCACCAACTAATTGGTTTGACCGTATTCACAGTTCATCACCGCTGTCAAGAAGGCTCAAACTGTAAGTTGAACTTCACCCCAGATCATCGACCTTCTAATATAGGCAAATGCATTGTAGCCTTTTGACTGGACGTACTTCATCGCGGGTATCATGATGCTTCCTGAGGGCGGCATCCTCGGCTGTACGACGCTTCACCTTACCTGATATTTCCTTATACTCAACCTCCACGGATCAGTCAAGGGATTGGTCGCCGCCGGGCGCTTCGTGTTCAGAGCCCAGTTCATTCGCCAAGTTGCCACCTTTTTTGAAGTAGCTCAGGACGCCTCGAAGGTGGCTCAAGCAGGTAAATTGACATTCAATCGTTCTTGTATCTTGTCCACTCAATAAACCACTGTTAGCCGAGATAGTAGAGGAGATGGGAAAGGCAGCTTCCGAAGCTGAGAAAGCACTGGAGGGTAAGCTGGATCGCCATTGGAGATGTCTTGGACATTCATTATTTTGACCGACCAGAGGCTGGAGAAGTTGGAGAAGCCGGGGCTGAAATCGCAGAGGCCGCCAGTATGATGAGCAAAATCGGATCGTTTTGTAAAATTCTCGGGGCACTCGGTTTCGTAATCACAATCATCGCCGGTATCCTGGAGGCATTGCAGGAAAAAGAACAGTCAGTTTTTCCAATCATTCCACTTGATTGCTGGACTACTCCCAGTTGACTTCCTCACCCCAGGAAAGACAAGCTCATTAAAAATATCCAGGATCTTCAGCCTTCGCGACTTTCCACATCTTTCTTCAAGAGCGAAGCAACTAACATCTCGCAGCAGCTCGAGCTCATCGTAGGCTATGTGAAAGTGGTACAAACAAGCCCCGACGCTGCGAAAGTGGTACGTCTGTTTCCCTTTCCCCTCTTAGGCCTCACACTTGTCAAATTATCTTATCTTGATTGTGCTGATTACCTTACAAATATGTCTAGCTTTCGGACCTGATCGTCAAGAACATTATTGCGGAAAATTCCAAGATCAATTTGACCACGTTAGAGCAGGAGTTGGAGACCCAGGACAAGTCTTCTGGCTCATACTATGGGGGTGCTGATTTGAGCACTGCCGAAGTAGTGAAACGTGCGTCGGACAAAAAATGATTCAAGAAGCGGCTCTGTCACACTCTGGCAAGTGAGGGTGCCAAATGCATTCTAACAGGTTCCTTGATCTCGAATGTACTATTAGTGTTGTGCGAATGCTGTTCGTTTGAATATGATTGTTGCAAGTTCACGAGTCACAAAGTGCAAATTGGATGGTTACAGCATCTCGCAAGCTCGCAAGACATGTTGGAGCCGTGATGATGCCGAAGTTCAAGTTCGGTCCGGCTCGGAGAGAACAGATACGGAAACAGAACGAGAATAAAGTAGCATGTGACGTCGTCAGTGATGGAACTGCGCTGGCAATTGGCTTCCTCATGGTTTTCAGCATGCATAACCCCCTCCTACTATAGCCGGTAGACCCCATTTCCCTTCCAGCAGAAGGCAGCCTTCTTGGCAGATTAGTCATGCGCAGGGGTTGGCTCGCCGCAGGCGGGCCGAACCTCGGCAAGGGGTGAATTTCCAGATGTGGAAATGACCACCCAAGGGGTGCCGCCCCGGCACACCAACTGCAGCCTCGGAAAACGCGAGCGGAGTATGAATCTGAGCGCTAATCACGTCATATGCACACGTCGGACTTTCAAGATAGGTCTTGGTCGACCAATCGACCCCTGCGCATGGCGAGGCTCCTGCCTTCTTCGCGACCAAAAACGGCAAGTTCCGTGTGTGCTTCTCGCCGGCATCAAGGTCAGGTAGATCAGATTTCAACCCCGACTTCTAGTTCGCCCGCGGCGCCGGGCCATCAACTGAGGTCAGTTCTAAGAACTATCGATTAGATCCAGACCCCAGATATGAGCCTGAGGCCAGATTGCCCCACGCAACAAATAGAATTGATATCGACGATTCGAGTCGGAATAGGGGTAGGTATTATAATGATCATGTTCCTTCTGTATAGAGCACGGCCGTACGGGATAATTGAATGCCTTCTCCCCGTTTTCTGAATCCCTGAAAGATAACACTGAGGTACCCGCGATCAACAAACCCGAGACTCTGGTCTGGGATCCAGGCCCCAGCAGGGTAGGTGTCAGTGACGCGGCCTCCCCTAGTTGGCTTCCTTACCTGCCATGGCGGCAGCAAAATCCCTCCCCACCAGTAATCCTGCAGTCGAGACAGATAACTAGATGTTAACAATCAAGGGTGATGTTCTTGTGAGTTGCGCAGCACACTGCACAGCACTAACTTTCTCAAAGTCCTCGTGGCGCACAGTGCGATAACAGTTCCGTAAACAGAGTAAGTACACTATTACCCAAAGTTGTTTCCGAGTCGTCCCCATGCTTGAAAGATCGTAGCGGCGCGAGCGCCAGTCCCCGACTCTCGAGGCTTTCCAACTTCATACTAAACACCAACTTAATACGATGGATATTGATGCTTAGATACAGGTACTATGATACATTTCGAATTATGTGGAGGCCAAAAATTGGAGGCGCATTTTTACAAGTCATCATCAACCTCTATGGCGTCGTAATCGTAGTGGACAGCATTTTTTTTTTGGAGGACGATTCTCCGGCCGGACTTTCTGTCGACTTCCTTTTGCCTTTCCGCAACCCCCGAGCTTGCTGTCCCGTCGCACCATGTAAGTAGGGCTCGTACGGCATAATATTCATCCTCTGAAGAACCAGTTGATAGACTCTAGCGCCGTTGGGCTCCTTGCCGGTTTTGTCGTTCTTGAAGGGAAAGATGGCCATGCTCCGAGCGAACTTCTCGCAAGATTTCACATCGGGAGGTTCCGAACCAGTCCCCGGCGCATCCGGGGTTTTACGATGATGGTGTTCGGAACCCAACGATCAAGTACGATCGGGTAGTTTCTACAAGTAGCGAATTTCATTATGAAACATCACAGGAACAGGTCATTACTACTCCCCGCAAGCTTGGACGGAAACAAGGTACATTTACAATGAGTGTACAGTTCAACCCGTCCGTTGACTGTCGAGGAACTGAATTAGAATATCCGAGATCAATCGACGCAGGAAACCATGACGAAACGAGAGCGGTAAAAGAAGTAGCAAAGTCGACCCCCGCCACTCCTCAAGCCATGTACGGTTTCACGCGCAGAGGCACCTTGCACCCCACCTCGCCAGCAACTTGCGGTCTGGGGAGGAAGCCTCTGGCCATCTCGATCTTTGTCTCCGCGCCATCACGCAGCTCAAAGACAAAGTTCTTGATAAGCACAGACAAAACGGCCTATTCAAAGATACACATTAGATATCGAAAATATCAAGCGATGCCATAAAATCACGAATGGAAAACCGCGACATACCTTGAACTCGGCAACGGCAAAGTTTTTCCCTAGACATGTCCTAGGACCATCTGAAAAAGTGAGCAGATGACGATGCCCTTGTACTTCTCTGGCCTTTGCTGGAATCCCGTTTTGACCACGGCCATCTTCGACCCACCGGCTGGGCTTGAAGATTTTGGCGTCTTCACCCCAGATAACTGTTGAGAGATTGACGGATGCTAATGGGATAACGAGGACAGTCCCATTGGCGATAGACAAGTTTTCGATCAGCTGGCCGGATTTCGTGCGAACGGGTTCAGAGAGAGGAATCACGTCGTCTTCGATAGCCTATAAATTACGAGGTTGAACAAGTTAAAATATGGGTGCGAAACAGATGACGGTGGGCGTACTATCCGCGTAGATTCACGAACGGGGGCGTGCATGCGGAGAACTTCATGGACGACAGCGTCGAGATAGGGAAAACCATTGGCAAGTTGATCGTACGTCGGATCTGAACCAAGCTCAAGAAGTTCATTTCGCAGCTTCGTCTGCATGTCAGGGTTTCGTGAGAGCTCAATGAGGGCCCACTAGAGGTCGGGAGTGAGCGTTGGCGCCATCACGGTGTGAATGGGATTACCGTTAAGCTAACTAGTGTAGACATGAGTCACGCTTGTCCCTGAACGCGTGATAAGAACTCACTGGATGTGGTCTCATATCCTGCAAGAAGTAAAACTTTCATCTGCAATGAAATCTGAGAAAACTCTTGTCATTCGTTTTCAAAGACTTCGGATCACCTGTGAGAGCACCTCTTCCTTTGACAGGTGGAACTCTGACTGGGCGCTCTCCCCCTTTACTGTTTTCAAACATGTCAATGACTCGAATTGTGTTCGCGAAACAGAGACGTACTCAGCAGTCCAATAACGGACTTTTCCTCCTTGTCAGCAGCCACACCCATATCCAACTCCTTCTTCGTTCGAGCGAGTAAAACATTCGATATTTCTTCCATCGCACTGTTCAACTTCCAGACTAACCTTGTGCGCGACGTGGGTATTCGCATAAGGATTGGGAACACCTGCGCCAAGAGGCTAAGGCCAATGCTTATCGCGGAGGCAGGGGAGGATGAGCTAAAAGTGTCGAAAATCTGAGTAACCGAGGCGTGTTTCCCGTCGAGAGCACCAAAGTCGTGTGAGAACCCTGCGAGACCGATGGTGTCGAGGCTGCCGCGATGTGTAAGACTAGAGAGAAGTCGTGAGCGGAAAAGCTTACGAGACGTAATTCATCCTTGACAAACGACAGTTGAGCCAGACGCCAGCTACAGACAGTTGATACCCAAGCTCACCAATTCTGTACATCAATGACAGCACTCTCTTCGCCGCTCGATTCAATGAGAGCGTTCCAGGCTCCTTTGGCCTAACGAAAACCGGGAATATATGAGATGGATATGAATATCCAAGAAACCAGAACAGTAACCTTGTGTGCCGAGTCGTAGAAAATCGGGGTCAACTTCCGGATCGCAGCGATACTAAAGGCCGGTGTCAACGACTTGCGTTGTCTGACGAACCGATCAATTTCTCTTCGCCACAGTGAACTTGGGGAACATACCTTTTGTGGCTTTCTCCATCAGCCCAAAATAGGCCTCGTCCGAACTATTGAGGTATGATCAGATATCAGACACGATACGGCAGACGATAAGCAGGCTATGAGTCTCGACTTACCCCATACTCGAAGGATTTCTTTATCATTGGGGTCCGAACATACGTCCAACTCTCCTTTGCGTGGAAGTGTGCGATAGCCTTGGGATCGTACAAGACGATCCTGCGCCTCCCCAGAGTCGAAGGCATCTCATATACTGCACCATACTCCTGCGCCCACGATTCATATATGGAGGACGGGTCATCAGCCTCCATAAGTATCTTTCCAACGCCATATGTAAAGCTCGAACTGGGGGGACCCCTGAGTTTGGGGGTGCGAACCCGCCTATCACGCGACAGGCGTATCAGCTTGACGAATGCCCAGACGGCCGTGCACGCAACGACTGCATTGAACGCAGAAAGAGGGGGGATATGAGACAGAATCTTGTTCATCGACTCGGGGACTTTGACTATGGATAATATTTCTGACATGGTGTCAAGGATGGGGAATACTGTGATGAAGGGGATCACAGTGCAGGGGGGGTGTCGGTGAACTTGGCTGGAATATTATGCAGGAAGTGACTGCTTTTATGTACCGTTGCGCAGTGGTATTTCATATAACCACTACCACCGTATCATCTCGGACTTGAACACAGCCGATAGTATTCGTATGGTCGTGCCGGGGACATTGATGATACCCCTGGGCCCTGGCAGATCTAGCAAAGAGTAACTGCGGCCGGCCTGTGCCGGGTGGACGCGCACGTATTGAGCTGACGAAGTGGCTACTCCTCAGCCGACGGGAGCACAGCAAGTATTGGAAAAACAATCGAAAGCCGCGGCCCGGCGGATGAGAGCCGATTCCTCGAACCCGTCGGTAAGGGACTAGAAAGTCTTTTTTGCAACCATGGTTGACAAAAGCAAGAATCGTAGCTATAGGAGTTGTAGGATAGGAACACCTCAAGTGTTTGAAGTTGAAGTTGCAACCGTAGCGATGCTTGGGCAGGAATCCGGCAACATGACTTTGAACTTCCCCGCTGTTTGGCAGTAGCTTTGGATCCAAACAACCAGCAGGAGGTGCCGGTGATACCAGTTCGTATTTTTTTTTACAAAGAAAACAACAATTCTATAAACAACCTATAAATCAAAAAAGGACAGACTCTAAACACACTCCTGTCCCGTCTCTGATCCTCGTGCTCGTTTTTCGTTTCTCCCTCGCAAGTTCCTTAAAACCCCATCCTTCTACTCACTCTCCTTCGTACCCTCCTCCCGCACCTCCTCCGTCCCTCTCCCCCCCTCTCCCTCCTTCTCAGTTCTCCCTTGCCCATCTTGGTCGACGTCTGCATCCTGTACCAACCCAGCCTCCAACGCCATCGAATAAAACCGACTCGACTTGTCCGCCAACAACACCGCCGGCGCATCAAACTCGGCCACGCAACCTTGATCGAGTACCAGGACGCGGGTTGACTCGATGATCGTGTTCAAGCGGTGTCTGTGTAGAGCCAAAAAGGGGGGGAAGCATCCACCGTCAGTACACGTGTGCTCGCCAAGCATCAGAGAGAGAGAAAACACACGTACGCGATCGTCAAGATCGTCACCTCATCAAACAGAGGACCCCGAATGATCTCCTGAATCGCGCGGTCCGTGTCCAAGTCGACAGCGGACGTCGCTATGTATCACACGTCATTCAATATGATCAGGGGGGCGAACACGCAAACGTACCCTCGTCGAGAACAAGCACCTTGGACTATCACAACACACCCGGTGTCAGCGACGTGCGTTCCCACCAAGAGCAGCTCGCTCACCTTTCTCAACAACGCACGCGCGAAACACAGCAACTGTCTTTGTCCAGCCGACAACGACGATCCGCCCTCTTGAACAGGCGCATCGAGCCCCTCGGGAAGGTTCTCCACGTACGACTTCAAATGGGCCTAGGTAACAACAGATGGCATCGACGCAGGGGCTCCGTCAGACAGGAAATGACGGACGGATGGACATAGTAGATACACACGTGTTCGAGCGCGACCCAAATATCTGCATCTTGATACTCACCCACGGGATCGATGTTTTCCCGGAGAGTACCTTCGAATAAGTCTGGATTCTGAGGGACAATCGAGATCACCGATCGCACTGTCGAGAGGAGTGGATTAGCGTCGTGTTCTAAAGTACTGCAAAGTGGACGTACGGTCATGCAACCCGATCGTGCTAATGTCCACCCCATCGATAAAGATTTTTCCGGACGCCGCCTCTAAGATGCGGAACAACGCAAGAAGTAGCTGTCGTACAGCGATCAGAATGGGCCAAGGGCCAACAACAATCACACAGATTCACCGACGACTTTCCAGCGCCAGTCCTTCCAACAATACCGATCTTCTCCGCTGGTTTCTAAATCAAAGGAACATCAGAAACCCAAGTCAGAGACACAGAAGGAGAGAACACATACGACCACCAGCGAAATCTCCTTCAACACTGGATCCAGCTCGGGTCGATATCTCATCGAATACTCGCTGCACGCTACGTCAGTGCCTCCTTCCAAACATACACCAAAGTTTGACCCACCGGAACTCAACCTCGCCAGCACCAGGCCAACCCGCAGGTGGCTTGCTATCCGGCAATTCGCGAGGTGCCTCCGAATCCAAATCATTCGCGTAATGCGTGATTCGCTCCACGCTGACCACGTTCTGCTCCACCTCGCTTGCCGAACGCACGAGCCAGTTCTTCCCACAGCCCACACTCTCAGCGACACAACTCGGAAGCAAGGTCGACATGGACTCACCAACGCGCCCGTCGTGTTCAAAGCATAGGATAAAACCATCCCGACAAGGCCGGCATCCACGTTGCTCGTCACCACGGCGGCGACGGCAAAGACCGCGGTGAATAGAATGATGACTGAACCGACGAACTCCAAACGGACGGCAAGCCATCGGTTAACGGCGGTACTGGGAAAGTAACACATTTGGTTTCGATCGATCCGACGCGCATTTTGTGCAGTAAAGATAGCTTGCTGGTTGTAGGCTCGGATGGTAGACAGTCCGGACAGGGACTCGGAGAACCAAGCGAAAATAGGTGACTTGGAGACAGCGTCAAGACGCTTCAGTTCACGCGAGGTTGAGAGGTAGTAACTGGAGAAACACAGGGATCAGAAGTTGATGAAACACGAGTCAGATGACTTACACAGTCACTCGGTAGTAGAACCACGACAGAGGAATGACGGTGAGGATAAAAGGAGGGAAACTAAGGCTAATGACCAAAAGAATGGATGCAGTGGTGGCGCACGTCCTGATCAAGTTTTGTATGACCTGGAAGCGCAGTTAGTGGACATAAGCGTTGTTGGCGAGGGATGTACTCACTCTCCCAAGAATCAGGTCGACGACGTAGATATCACGGGAAAACAAGTTCAAGATCCTACGGTCGCCGGTCAACAGGTATCATCAATCAAATAAACCAAAGGACCAGACCTTCCAGTAGGTGTCGTTTCAAAGAAGCTCAACGGTGCCTTCATGACCGAGTCCAACATCTGTCAAACACAATTCGTTAACCCGTTCTTGGTAAGATTTGACAAACGCACCGAATCGTGCAAATACTTGGAGCTCCTCAACGAGCACAACACAAAAATCAGCAATCCCGCCGTTACAGCCAACACGATTTGCACCAAGTTGAAGACCCCATATCCGAGTAGATAAGGATCTCTCAATCCGGCATTCTCTCCCGACTCGCGGTTCTTTTCACCCCAAAGACGAAGCATGAAGGTGGACGCGACCGACACCGCTTGCCCCAGGACCGTTACGAGCACAAAGAAACAAAAGCCTGCCTTGGACGCTGCTCCGAGATACTGGAGGTAGACCTCTTTCTTCACACGCCCTTGTTCGCTGTGCTCCTTCGATATCCCAGCACTCGTCGCCTCGCGGATGGAAGGGAGAGGTGCGATGACCGCCTTGTTGAAGCTCGTGCGCCGGACGACCTTCTCTGCCGCAGAGTCGATCTCGTCGATAAGCGTGGTTTTCATGTTGCTGTCGTTCATCGTTGGGGTACTGATACCACTCCCGCTTGTATGCGCCGGTGTCTGCGCTCCGCTCGCTGCACCAGACGAAGAACCGTTCGAGGCGTGATTTTGACTGCAATACCAGATTGAAATCCACCACGTACTCGTAGAAAAAGATGACTTACACGAGCTTGCGAATCGCGCTATCGGGGTTCGAGAGGAGGTGTCGATACGATCCACACTCGAGGATGATACCACGCCGAATATATGCGAGCTGATCGAAATATTTGAGATACGCGATGCTGTTGGTAACGAGGACTCTAGCTTTGGTGGCAAGGAGGCCTTGGGGTCCGATGACATTGTCTGAGGAGGTCCCGATGTCAGAGGATGTTATGGTCCAGGTCCAGGTGAGAGATAGCATACCGAAAACGTGACGGGCGACATGAGAATCAACCGCGGCCAAGACGTCATCGAGGAGGACCCTACACCCACACGTCAGCACGCAATAACCACTGTTATAAATTATTGACTGACAAATCGGCTCTGGCATACACAGCACGCGCCAGTGCGACTCGTGCACGTTGTCCACCGCTCAGCTGAAATCGTGGATAAGAAATATGGGGTTATGGAAGACAAAGAAGGCTTACAGTAATTCCTGCACGATAACCTCGTTCTCAGATGTTCACAAAATCTTTCTATCAAAAACTCACCCTTTTCGCCGACTTCAGTCATATCACCCTGCGGGAGGACCGCCAGATCAGGTTTCAGCGCACAAGCTGAACGCGATAGTGAGTGAAAATGCCATTCGCGTCGAATATCGAAAGTATGCACCTTCGATGACAAGGTTATAGAACAACTCGTCGTACGTGTGCGAGAACAGAATGTTGTCGCGGACAGTGGCTGACAAAATCCTGGAAGGGGTGAATAAACTTAATACCAGTAGCTAGGATCTTACACGTACCAAGGATCCTGAGCAGCATAGGCCACGGTACCGGACAACATTATCTCTCCTTCTGTCTTCCGCATATCACCGATGATGGCCGATAGCAGGCTACTCTACATCGTCCCATCGATGGATGATTCTTCTGACGTAAGAACGACACGCTCACCTTTCCAGCACCAACCCTCCCAAGGATTCCCACCAGCTCACCTTTCCGGATCGTCAAGTTGATGCCCTCGAGCACGGGTTGGATACCATTTTTGGTCCATTGGAACTCTCCGTCCCTGATCGACAGGATTTCATCACCAACGGACAGGGAACGTTTCTCAATCCGTTTCACGGCATCCTCTTGCAGTTCCTCCGCGTGTAAAAAGGCAGAAAGACGTTTGACCGAGACGAGGGCTTCGATGATGTTGGAGGTCACTTGGCTGAACTGCGTACAGGGAAGGACGTGAGACGAGACGTTGATCAAGTAAAGCGTATTGCCTACCATTGCGAGAGGGAATTGGAGAAGCATGAAGAGGGAGATGGCAGGGAAGATTACATCAGCAGTAAGGGGCCTTGTCGAGAACACTGAAGCGGTGGCCAAAGAGCTGAATGCGACAATCACTATTGTACAGTCAGAAGACGAGGAACCACCAAGACGGAGAGGACATACACGGGATACCACCCCAGAGGGTTGTGTTCATAGCTGTGACGATGCCAATTTTGCGGAGCAGCTTGAGCTCCAAATCATTGCGGACGTGCAAGACACGACGGATGAACGCATATTCCCATGCATAGAGCTTGATGCTTGCTGGAGCATGGGCATGCGTTGTCACTTCAACAGCAAGGAACACTTACCTCTTAATGTTGGCGAGAAGTTCGCTCATCAACCTGGTGCGCTTATCCCGATTCTTCATCTGTTGCTCATGCATGTTTTTCAGAATCCGTGCAATAAACGTGTTCAAGGGTATAGAAAAGATCATGATAGCCACGCCAACAAAGGCGGACCAACCAAGAAGGTTATAAAGAGACACAAATGCTAGGGTGATCTGACTTACGAGTCAGAGATGCATTTGAACAAAGTGAGGGGAGTCACATGCCTGGTACGGTCCAGAGATGGCAATGAGGCCATAGGTGCAAAGATCCTGCATTCTAGTCGTGTCAACCGACATCAAGTTAACGATATCGCCGGTGGCACGACTGCGTTCGTCGCTCGAAAGGACCAGAGCCTTTTTGTAAATGGCTGTGACAAGGCCGGCACGAATACGCATGCCAGTCTGGAAACAGATCTGGAAATACTAGAATAAAATGTGGTTCAGCTATAGAGAGGTGGTCAGTGGAATATACCATTACCTGGTGAAGGATGACGGTCTGAGCCATGGACGCAGCAAACATGATGATAGCGATGGCATAACCCACGAGGGGAGTGGAACCAGCCAAGATCCCGGCACCTTTGTTGTCCTGGTATTCAGAGATATAAGACAAGAGGGCACGCAAGAGGACGGGTTGGATGAAGGCCAAGCTGTCCTGGAGGAGCTTGAGAAGACCAGCACCGACATAGGGACCCCCATAGGCGGCGAAAAGGGCAGTCCATAATCCAGAGCTAAGCGCGGATCAGGCGAGGGTCTACCAAAGCTGTGAAAGTTGTACTCACTGTTTGTCGATGGCGCGCTGGAGGTCATTTCCAAGGTTAGCAGACTCGTCATGGGGAACGAGTGCCGGGAGATCGTCCTCTGTAATGACGACCTGGGATCCTTTGTGCAAGAGAGGGGTCAGCCATGCAAATGACCATATACTGAATATGTTGGCGGTAAGCGTTGGGTTTTCGGTATTTGAATCAGTGGTATCATCAGGAGAAACGCATTCGAGTGCAAAGGAAAGTAAGCCAAGGAAGAGGACAGCCACTTTCAAAGGAACGAGCGGCGTGATGGGGAATGTTTGCACGTAGGAACGTATCCAAATGGACAGCGCGACGGTGTAGCAGGGCCAGAAGAGCAAGAGGATGGTGGATGAGGACCGTGTTCGGAGATGGTTGAAACGGGCCAAGCACAAGGAAAGGAGAAGCGCGAGAGGTTCGAGTGTATGCGGCAGTTGAACGGCTGTTCTGATCTGGTCGGCGAGAACGAAGGTGAGGCTGCCTAGACTGGTCAGGCACGCAAGACCGAGAAGGGTCTGAAAACGAATCAAGCACGCGCAAGGTACGAACAAAACGAACGCACAAGCTTGGCCCAGAGTCGCCACTGGCTACTGCGGGAAATGTCACGCCTAGGAGCATACAAGAGCACGGTGATTCGTGCGAGGGCCGTGACGAGGAGGATGGCGAGGAATGAAGTGAGAATGAAGCCTTCTTCAGCACAGAGGGACAAGTCAAAGTCTCTCAGTTGAGATGTCCACCTCCATCCATCCCTGTCGCGGCACTGCACGAGGGCCATCTTGTGGACAGATTTCACCGCTGGGATGTTTTATACGACTCACAACTCGATTACTCATACAAAGTTTGATCGAATCAAATACCAAACACGTAATACTAGGTGACTCACGAGGCCAGTCCAGCCGGAAGCGCGCGGTCCGCCTCAGCCGTCCACGACGTGCCTTTCTGTCTCATGAGCGTACCATGGTTGTTCTTGATAATTGACTCAATCCGATACGGTAGATTCAACTAGATTGCTATGCTTTCAGGCTGGATTCTTCTTTCCGCTCTTTTACTTGCAATTGGACTCCGTCCAGCATGGAAATTCAGAGACGTTTCGTTCTACTCTGTTTCTAATTTTTTACGGACATCTTGGGTGTTTCAATATCTGACAGTTCTCTTATTTATCCAGTTGGCACTTTTGAATGAGGCAAGTTTGATAGGTCAATTGTCTACTGGATTGTAAGGGTCAGACCGTGCGCCGCTTAACCGCTATATACACCAAAAGGCGATGATACTGAGTGATTACCACTCAGTATCTCGGACGGTACATATACTGATTATCCGGAATCAGGTAAGCCAGTGTGCTTACATGGATAATGGATTCATCGCACCCCGCATCGGCGTGCCCAGGCTTATGATCATGTCGACCGTCATGGCCGGTCTGAGCAGCGCCACGACAGTCGTGGTATTCGGGACGACTTATGGCTATTTTTCCAGCACTTGTTAGTTCCCTTTTTCTTCTCCCCATTTCGTTGGGTCGGACGGATCAAACTGAACGGACATCCATTGGTAGTTCTCGCAGTGGTGTCACCCCTTATTGCACTCCTTACCAGTGATCTCTCGGAACTCGGGTGAGTTGGTTCCAAACGCGTGGGTGTTCAGGCCCGAATGTTCATACAACCAATGATCAATGTTCGCATGGGAATTGGGTTGACGGTCGCCAGCACCGGTAGTCTTGTTGATGCGTCCTCGCCCGAAATTAACTCAGACCATCCTAGCTTGACACCCTGCCCAAAGGTGGGCCTATCTCGGGGGCGCTACTCACCTCGCAATACAAATGGTGGCGACCCTCACTCTTCAGTGGGGTACGATCTCGTCGATCCATCCAGACAGCGACGTATTGACGTGATTTGGCAGCCCATGGCCCTCACGGGGTGTTCGTTGATGATGGTGGTGCAAGTCGCGCTGACACGTCGCCGGAAACGCCTGACACTGAGGGAGGGTTTCACTATTGATAATCAATCACGGCAATACGACAGTATGACTACTGACTTACTCACGCTTTGTTAGTTATCACGTCACTTTACTCGTTGCAGCACCCACCAGAAGTGGAGATACACAGGACCTGATTTTCAAGCTCATTGATCAATCGATCACGGGCAACTGGAATGGGTTTGACGTAGAATCGAGATCTGGTTATCGTATAATAATATGGGCCTGGCGTGCATTATGCAGCCGTCGTTTAACCCGTGGCACCGCGGGATTTGCTACGGACCTTTTGATTATTTTTCCCCTCCTAGGGTCGGGTTGCATCACGCTTCGCGAACCCGCCGAGTCTCAAGGCTCCTATCCCTGAGTCAAGTGTTTCGGACGACGTGTCAGCGAGACCTGTATCATCATCGTCAACAAACACCCTGTGAGGACGATGAGCTACCAGCACGCGATCGACCCAAGTATCAAACTTGCCCCATTCAAAAGTGCCAGCTGGATAAATAAGAGGTCTATCAGATATTGAAACACCCAAGATGTCCGCAAAAAATCGCGTACAGAGTAGAACGAAAACGTCTCTGAATTTCCATGCTGGACGGAGTCCACTGGCAATTGCAAGTAAAAGAGCGGAAAGAAGAATCCATTTCTCGTTTGGCTAAAGTTACACTCAACATGCAGTTCACCTCAGTCTCTCCCTTGACCCATCTTCGGCAACAAACTGAACTCGCTGGGGACCCCCTGCGCATACAAGTCAAACTGTCCACGCTTGCGTCGCAACGACCCCATCCGACGCAGCTGCGGCACACTCTCGACTACCTTGCGCGACGACACCGCCTGCACCATGTTCGGGATCGACAAGTTCTCGCTGAGCGCCGCGTGGATGTTTCGCTCCATCCGCACCTGCTTGGGCGTGTCTGCCACACCCGTCTCTAGTCCGTATGTCTCATCCGACGCTCCGTCCGTGGTATCTAGGCCCCCTTCGGCGTGCGTGATGCCCATGTTCGTCGCGTTCGCCAGCGGCTTCCTCTTGACCACGTTTAAATTCTCCCCGTGGGCCTTTACGGTACCCATCCCTCTCTTCGGTACAGCGTCCACCCCAACGCGCCCGAGTCGATCCATGTGCAAGCGACGTCGCAATGCACTTTCCGTGAGCAGTTGGACGTACTTCTTCCGGTGAGAACGTCCTTCCCCTCCCGCGCTGACAGAAGACGCGTGCGCGGCAGGCACCACCGACCTCTGAACGCTCTCGCCCCCGCACCGCGGGCCCGCCTGTTCTTCCTTCCAGAGATACTGCAGTTTCATCGGCGTATATCGCACAAGCCGCGTATCGTACATCCCGATCGGTATTTGCAACTGACGCATCTGCGTCAGCCACTTTCCAACTTATCCACGGCCCTGCAAACTGGATCAAGACGACTTACCAAGCGTGGAACGTGCTGAATGCGCAGCACCAGTTCTGACTGGATCACCTCCAGCTTGGCGGCAATGAAGCTCTATCCGGATGCAGAACGATCAAAAGGCACGAATTGCGCGATGACCCGAACGCCCGATCTGAATTACGCACCTCGTCCACTTCCAAGTGGAGCACCCGACGCTTTGATAGCCGGACGAGGAGCACGAACGATGATGCTCTCGCGATGATCAACATTTGCCATGGGTTCGCGGGATCACTGGCGTCATGTAGCAACGACGTCGACGTGATCGTGTCCTGTGAGCAGAAGCCCAGTCAGTATAACGTTCTCGAGTGTGACCGGACCATCGATGAGTGCTGACCATCGTAGGAGCGCCGTCATCAAGCAACGCCATCAATTCGGCCGCTTCTTGCTTGGCTTCTTGCATGACCGACTGCATGACCCGCAGGAGGACGAAACAGGCGTTCCACAAGGCTGAAATCAAACGATAGACGGCTACGAGAACCTGGAAGACTGTCGTGAGGGTGGTCATTGTTGGCGTGGTGTCTGTCTGTGAGAAAGACGTCTGGGCGTTCACTAGAGCCCAGCAGTCTATATTTCAACCCGTCAGCCGCCACGGAGCCCAAGTTGCGGCTGACGCTCTCGACTCAGAGTCAGCGACGCCAAACACATTGATGATAAACGGGGACACAAAACCCCTCGTCGAGTACCGACACAGCTTCTAGTACTAGTAGTACGCAGGATGAACAACATCAGTACTCTATAGCCCAAGCATACACACAAGATGAACAAGCACAACATCACCTGCCCGTACAACTCGATCAAGACACCACACACGCTACACTGCACGCCATTCTATTCCGACACCGTCTCCGAGTGACGCGGCCCCTGAGATGCTGCATCTCACACCGTTCAACGTTCATTCATGGCTGTTGTTGTTGGAACGTCCTTGCGCGCCGCGCACGTTTCATCTCGTACCAACGTGTTACCGCTTTCGGGGATCCTAGCACACGAATTCGAAAAGAAGATACACGACTAGACGTCAGCTTCGTTCGACCCAGGCCCCAAGCTTGAGCGACATCAACTCACGTTTCTTTGTCAAACTCCCTCGCCCAATACCCCACATCCACAATATCCCACGAACAGGCACCCACACAACGCAGGCGACGTACATGACGACGGTCCATACAGGACTTGGCACCACTGCCAAAACGCCAATCAATAGCGCGAGGAGAGCGCGTAAGAGCGGACCATCTCGGTCTGGTTCGTCAACGGCGCGCGCAGCCCAGAGCGCAGAGCGTGCGAATTCGACAGTGAGGAAAACTGGTAGTAGTAGGAGGGCTTGGACTGTGCCGTATCACGTGCATGAGTAGGGATGAGGAAGGGGTGAGAAAGGCTCACGGATAGGACTCGCTTGCATTCGGCTATTTTACTGTATGTAATGGACGATAAGATTTCACGGCTTTGCGGGTTGATCGAGTTATGGTGGGTGGCGAACGTATCTGCGAGACGGCGAGGATGAGGACGGAGTTCAACCGCTTTAAGTTTTCCAGTTAGCGAACGTGGGGACAGCTTCCAACAAGCTTCGAAAGAAGTGTGTTCAAATGGAAGACCTTTCAAGTTGCCAGAGATACCAGAGTAAAAGTTCGTGTTGAAGCTGATTGATCAAGCATATAACACCCGAAAAAGTATGCAGAGCAACGTGGAATATGTACAGCTCATCCAACCGCCTTGCTCGGAAAAAGGTTCTACGATAAATATTACATCTTCGACGATCCGTGTATTCTTCAGGACGTTGGCATTTACAGACGATCTTGGAGAAACACAATTCACGTCAACAACCCACCATGCGTGATTGGCGAATCAGGGTCGACTCACCAACATTGCCTAGATCTACGCATGCTTCTTTGACACGCTCGGTGAGCGTCTTCTCACCTTCGCGAACCCAGATACGGGGGTCATAGAACTGGGGACAGGAGATAAGCGTATGGTCACCTTCTAGGCGACGAGCATACCTTCTTGTTCGGTTTGTCAGCTCCCTCGGGATTTCCAACCTGGGTCTGGAGGTAATCTTTCTTCTTGATGATAAAGTCCTACAAAAACACATTCAGGTCAGATGAATGCAGAGAATAACGAACGATCGGCACATACTCGGATACCGCTCAGGTAAGCGAACTGAGTGTCTGCAGGGTGAAAACATCAGATTATGCACGACGGGACATCCGCACTCTTACCAGTGTCGACATTCATCTTGACGACACCGTTGTTAACA
The DNA here is from genome assembly GCA_038092875.1 of Lanmaoa pseudosensibilis. NCBI lineage: Eukaryota > Fungi > Basidiomycota > Agaricomycetes > Boletales > Boletaceae > Lanmaoa > Lanmaoa pseudosensibilis. The sequence continues at coordinate 23,563 of JBBPRF010000277.1, forward strand.
GCAGTTTTGATCTCTTCCTTGGTCGAGCCAGAGCCTCCGTGGAAGACGAGGTACCTGGAATGTGTCAGTGTACTGAAACGTTTCGCATCGCAAACAACGAAACAATCTCACAGAGGCTTCTCTGCCTTGCCGCCCAGCTTCGCGCTCGTGTAAGCCTGATGCTTTTGCAAAAGTTCGGGGTGCAACTTGACGTTCCCTGGCTTGTACACACCGTGCACGTTCCCAAACGCAGCTGCAATGCTGAAGTTGGGGCTGATCTTGCTCAGCGCATCGTGCACATCGTAGACATCCTCTGGCTGGGTGTACAGCGCGGAGTTGTCAACGCCAGAGTTGTCCACACCGTCCTCTTCTCCACCCGTGATACCGATCTCCATCTCCAGCCAGATCCCGAGGGGAGCCAATTTCTTGAAGTATTCAACGCACGTCTTGATGTTCTCTTCCTTGGGTTCCTCGGAGAGATCGAGCATGTGAGAGGAAAATAGGGGTTCTTGGTGAGCCTTGTAGTACTCCTCGTTGGCGGCGAGCATGCCATCGAACCAAGGCAAGAGTTTGTGCGCACAGTGGTCGCTGTGAAGCACGACGGGACTACAAACCGCAATCCGTCATAAGAGTAGGCAGTCGCCTAGGATAGAAAGAGGACGTACACGCCATAATCCTTGGCAACCGTTCGGATGTGCATTGCAGCTGCTTTTGCGCCGGCAATGGAAGCTTGCTGCTGGTCGTTCTTGAGCCCCTTTCCTGCAAAGTATGCACTTCCTCCCTGAGAAACTTGGAGAATAATGGGTGCTTTGATATCTCTATTTTAAACACAATATCAGTTACGACTGACACAAATGGCAGATGTATTGACCTTGCGGCTTCTAAAACGGCGTTCGCCGTGGAGGAAGAGGTAACGTTCTAGTGGTACACGTCATCAAACGTTGGGTCACAAAGATGATACGCGGCGACTTACAATAGCCTAGGCAAAAAAAGCATGCACTTGGAAATTCGTTCAATCATTCCTAGAAACTGGGTCACTCACAGGAATGGCGAACTGCGATCGCGGGTGCAACATCAGCGCGATGGTCATTTCCGACCGAGTGGTGGTCAAAATTGTACCTTGTGTTCCTTTGCATAATCGAACAACTTGCGAACGTTGTCTCCAGTCAAAACGCCGGCCTAGATGATCCGTTAGCTCAAGGCGCTCATCCGAACGTGAATCACCACGCACAGGAACGATATCAAGGACACCCATGGCGATGCTTCTGCTGCAGGATCGGACGAGATGCTAGTCAGGAGGAAAAAAAGTGTTGGGCGTGGACAATCTGACGACTTAAAAGGTTTTCCCGAACCTACCGAGAAACTCAAAGTTGTGTGTCAGGATGAACCTCGGAAATCGATCCATCATATCTACCCACCGCCTAGTCACGTGTTTATTATCCAATTCGGTTCCTCGCTAGTTCGTTCCACAATGCTGAGACTCGTCGAATACTAGTAGCTCTTCATGTGCGAATACAAACTGTATCGAACGATCCCCGACAAGCTGTCGAGTAATATAGGACTTTCTCGGGACGACTCACGGATCCTAGAATTCGCTTCCCAAAGTTGTCCCGAATATTCCCGCGCCCGGTCCAAACACAGTCCCTTCATTTCCTACCGGGGCGAACGTCACCGGTGGTCCTCCCACGATTCGTGGAACAGCCGTTCACACCAAGATATCCGTCCATGGCGGGTCTTAGCCGCGATCGCTCAAAATAATGGTCCGACTTCAGTGTAGGAAACTGGCTTGGCAGGTCCACGTACTTGTTCTCTATGTAGCTTGAGTACCACACAGGAAATACAGCAAAGGTGACCCGTCATCACCTGCGCGTTGTTTCTACGAATATTAATATCTGTCGCGCAGGTCGCTATCGCAGTCGTATTCTCCGATCGGAGGCCGGTGTCTATTTCAGAGCATGGTGAGCACTTCACTCTGAATCGGTGGCTGCCCAAGATATCCCGTTTTGCTGCGAATTCGTGCACAGACGTGTACTCAGCCCAGTCCAACCATTGCAACCATGGTCAATCAACAGTGTACGCTTGCCGCAGCGCGCTTGCAAATATGGTAACGAATAGACATGAACGAGGAAGCGTGGATTCAGGAGCGTCACGGACGATGCGAATACCCGGCAGAGCGTTGGACGTCCGATGGGCTTCAAACTCGGACAGCTCTTCATCAACGACATCATCAAAGACACCTTTGTGCCGCGTCTCTGACACAATTGATCTGCTGTTCTTGCGGTCTTTGCAATCATTACAGGAAGCGGAGGAACCTTGCTTATTCCAGGTATGGAATGAAGATCCGGAAGACATCTACAAGTACTCTAGCTTTGGATCTCGGTCCATGTGTGCCACATTCCACTGCCGCGAGTGCCAGAATGAGTCACAAGGTTTGCTGTACAGGGCTGTACTTGCTGTGAGGGCGATGAAATCCTGTGTGGGTCAAGCCCACTGGCAGGGCGAGTCCGGCCAACGGACACCACTGGTATGTGCTCCTGCTGATTAAAGTGTTCGATTAGAGGTGACAAATCAGGCAATTGGACTGCGCCAGGTACTGCGTGGCGTGCCGATGACTGGGCGTCAATGGGTCAACTTGGATGAATTTGATTATCAAGTGGTATTTCGGAGAGTAGCGAAAACTGATTTAGATGAAAAGGTCCAAGTAATTATGCTGCCATCCAGTAGCAAACCGACGGATAAGTGGAAGGTGACTCGACCTTCCCAAGTTAGATGCACCTGGTATACAACTATATTCGCTGATACTACGAGGTGATTGGTGAGGATAATCACTCCAAGAATGGGAAAAATAAACCAACTTGTAATCGTGTCTGCACCCACAGGGAAAGATGTTGCGAACCTCATGGCGGCAAAACAAGACAGGGAGTCAAGCAATGAACTGCACAAGAGGGTGAGTATAGAACAGGATCCGATCACTCTCAAGAAACGAACCGCGTCGTAGGGGTGCGAGTTTTCGCAGACATCGTAACATAACAAAGATGACCCAAAATACGAAATACGAAGATATCGAGGTTAATTGGCACATGATTTGGGCCATCGAAACCACATCCGAAATGATGGGGCAAAACTGGAGGGGGTCAGAGGAAGTATTCAGTGTACACAGAGAGCACTCACAAAGAAGCAGACAGCCCATCGTAGTGGCCGTCCACAGACATACGCATTGGACTGACACAGGACCCAAAATGTGTCGATAGGGCACTATGGCCGCAGCATACTCGTGAGTGAGTGCAACTTTTGCTCAGATACTAATCGTACCACGGTCTCCACCAGGGGAGTAAGGTATTTGTCGTGATAGTTCATAGTTGGACGTGCGTCGATCTAGATACACCAAAGTGACGATGAGGGCACAACCATCAGTAGTGTTGCATGTACTGACCAAGATTGTCCCAGTCCAGCGGGGACGCCGACAGCAAGTAGTTGTGTCCATGGATATCGAATCAGAGAATAGGGATCTTCTGGAGAGATTTAGAATGCAAAGGGGGGGAGGATGGTGAATTATCGTAAATGAGAGTGATACCGAGGCTCGCAGCCTATATAGCAACCCGCGGTCATTAGATCAGAGCACAGCAAATGGTAGTCCCAAAACACTTGTAACTGGCACGGAGGGATAAGCCACCGGGATGTAAATATCAAAATGGGTGGGTTATGTCCAAGATATGCAGCATTGCCCCAGTGCTGACAGTGAGCAAGGACAGAATAATTCGCAGATATACTTCTCAAAGTCATGATGATCCGTACTGTCGCTCCCATCCACCGCTAGCGTCTGTGATCAATGATGCCTCTGGGCAGAGCTAGAAGGCTAGACGTGTGTGTGAGACCGGTGGCGGCGTCAGGGAAAATAATACCATGCTGTTTGATTGCGGGGTGAGCTACTAGCAATACCTTGACTACGAGATCCAACCTTTAATTGGCGCGCACGCCCCGTGGGATAGTGGCATTAGAGACTAACAGGTCAGTTGGGAAGGTTGTGGCCGTTCAAAGAGAATCAAAGAGAAAAGGAAAGATCTGGAAAAAAAAAAGAACCTCATGGCCGATTGAATGAGCCCATCGGGCGCTCCGGCCCGCGGTGGTTCCCGAACGCCGACTTCTTTGATTGCGAGTCACATTGAGCCTGATACTTAGTATCTGACCAGCAGTATACGGTCCCGAATCAGGATCCGAACCCCAATTTTGAACCCGAACTAGGTCGGACATGGGTTCGAGAGGTGCCACTGTACATACAGATTGATGTGCATCAAATACATGCCAGGCAGTGAACAAGCATGGGCAGGATCACATCATCTGAACTGAAGCAAGGGCCAGTGTAGGGAACCCTGCCATCCAGTGCGGCATGCTGAGTCGTCTCACTGGCAGCGCATCCTCTCACCGTTAGCCTTTGTGCTTCAAGTCCCGCGAAGGTCTTTGTCCAGCCGACTTGCTGGGAAAACATGATGCTCGCTTTTGTCACTACTAACAAGTTTTCATCTGCTCAGCTTAGAACAAGCCCAGCACCTGCTGACGACCTTGCAACGCGGCGGTAGGTAACCCGCTCGTCTGATTTATACCCCCTGAATCTCCGTATAGATGATTCACGAGCTTCGAGCCTTACCGAGCCCACTCCCACCGATACACGTTTGCCCTCAATTGTGTTTCGAAAAACAGAAGAGCCTAGCGCACACAAACTCTCCGGAACCTGGACCACGCTGATCAAGATTATATCCATTCCCGTTATCTCTCCCTAATCGCAGTTGAGTCAAGCCTTAAATGACAAGCACGTGTTTCGCACGTTGCTATTCGTATCGGGCGATCTCTTCAATGTGAATGACCCCTCGATCCACTAATTTTTACCAGATCATCAAAAGTAACACGAGTTTTTGGAAAACCACAGCAACTCGTTTGGCATGGCTCGAGGCTACCATGTGGAATCCATTGGGGAACCTTGCGAACCTTGCAGGCTATGCCTCAGTCCTCAGGGTGGCAGGGCTACGTTTTTCTAACCACAGTGTTCAGCGAGCGGGACATACACTCGTGTCTCTCGTGTCGCTTCAGCGTTAGCCCTCTCCGGTTTGTGCGACATACTCCCCAACCCTGTTCTGCGCTAAATCACCATCGCCACCTGAGAATGTCCATCTTCAGGTCCGTCGTTGAACAAACATCGCAACTGCAACTGCAGGTAAGCAATCTCTCATGCTTCGCCCTGAAGTCCACCTTTGTCGGCTCACGATTTGAAATTTCGTCTTGCCCCTTAGCACTTTACAAACTTTCGAACACCTATCTCGTTTTTCGCTGTACTCGTCGACTTTTCCAGTTTCCCAATCGTCGGACGCGCCTCATCCGCATCTGTATCCGCACTTACCACAACGCTGGGGAAAGCTCTCACGAAAGCAAACACGTCAGAAGGCATTCCTCTTCTGCGTTCCCTCTTCAACATCTTTACTCGTGCTTTCAATACCGCCTGTCTCCGAATGCGGATCCATGTCAAGGTACCAACACAATGGCGGCAGATGTTTGATCGACCACGGAGTGACGACACCTATGCCACGCCACGTGCCGAAGCAAAGTATTGGCGTATCGCGGGACGTTATCGTCGTCGCTTATATGGTGGTAACAACACCGCATCCGTGCCGTCAAAGATTCCGACGGCATCACGGGATGGTACGGAAATCCCGTTGGTGATATACTACACGCCTCGACTACTCCCCCTCTACCGCGACAACAGCGGTGGGAAGCGCATGTCAAGAGAAACGGATATGGACACCCATGAGAGTCGGATATCGCCCAGAACGTTTTTCAAATGGCACCGAATGGTATTTCAGGATTCGGTCAGTCCAGCTCCGATTGTTTGACGTTTTTGGAACTGACTGGGGTTGTGTTGGCCTGCAACTGTCTTTATGACTTGCCAGTGCCATCCGACGCTTGCTCAGGCTGCGGTGCAGATGAAGTACTACTCGAACCATGACTTGCGCGAGATTCAGCGTATCGCGAGGTTGTTACCAGACGAACGGGTCTTTAGAAAGGGAAGTCGGAAAGTGAAAGGGACGACGAAATACAGTGAGATGTGGCAAAGTTGGCTAGAGAACAAGGGGATGGATCTCGTGATCGTGTTTGAGTAGGAAGAGCCTAATGCCTAATAGTTGCTTGTCTGTTGTTCGTTTTGGCGTAGTGCTACTGTCTAGTAAACATATCTTCAGATGGCTATTGATGATATTAAAGTTGCATTTTGCATTTGGCCAACGAGTGTCGAGGCTCAGTGAACACGACAAGCAAAAATGTGATCTGATCCTGGCTCGAACAGGAGACCTTCTGTGTGTTAGACAGATGCGATAACCAACTACGCCATCAGACCTGTTGAATTCGATTTATGGAGTTCGATTATATGGAGAGCGGCATGAATCGCCAGTACAAAAAGCCCTTCAGTACATCATGTCCTTTACGCCAAACGAGAATATGATCGACCATCTGTATGTTTACAAATTACGTTTTTCATCCTCAACATCCCGACGCATTCTCTCCATGTAGATGTAGGTCACGATGATGTAATCTAGCATGTGTCCTACCTCCTGTGCAACCTCGAGAAACGGAGGGTGCGATGGTTTTCTGATGCCGAGATTCCGTTTGTGAAACTTGACAAGATGTGCTCTGGCATGTTTCGTCTCGTTCTTGAGCTAGCAAAAAGAAACAAAAGAAAGCACAACACGTGAGCGGATCCCGTCGACTCGGAGGATTTGGATGCGTCCAGAAATAGGGATGACTTGATATTACCCAGCAGTACCTGAACCCTACTTTCCACTTGTACGTCCGGCCATCCGGACCCGTGAAATATCGGCCCCTACGTGCCACCCCATGGGATTTGTTCGGTGAACCAGGAGAGGACACAAGTGCGCTCGGCGTACCAAGAATATGGCCGTCTATACAGGATCGTGTCTGCTTCTACCACCCGCTCGCCAAACCGAAATTTGGTCTTCTTAACTCTATGCCATTCAATGACACAGAGCTCTTCAGGCGTTCTACTACTTCTTTTTCCCTTGTGATGCTTGGTGATGGTAGTCACTTGCTTCCATCCTTGTGGGGTAGAGATTGTGTAGAGCTTGTTGCCTTCTTCGTCGGATATGTCCGTGTTCTTGTAGTATGAGTTACTGAAGATGAGACGCATGCGAAGGACGGAGAAGGGGGAGTTGTTTCGGACACATTCTGCGCAGTCTCGATGGGTTTTTAAGACACGACGGACGGTCTCAGTGACTGACCGCGTGAAGGGTTTTGAAACAACTAAAATTAGAGCGATCCATTATAAGAGCAGAGCATGATGCAAGGTCAAGTCTGTGCTGTCAGCAATCAACGAGTTCCGAATCAAAGATGACCTCGTTAACAGATGTGCAGCGGAGTGCTCAGCCATATGTGTACACGAAGAACGGTGAAAGTGGATAATCGGATACTCCGAACTTAGGAGTGAGGATACTGTGCCGCAGGCGGCAAGAACCACTTCCGTGCGACGGATCGGACTCGCAATCCAAGTGGCGATGGCAAGATTTCTCTCACCCGAGAGCCAAAGTTGAAGCACTGCTTAAGCTTCGAGGCGTCACTACGTCTGCACAAAAATTGCAATGATTTAACGATCGGCGATCATTCAGACTACTACACGACCTGAATTGAAGACACAGGGCCTGGTGGTCGAATTTAAATGCAGTCCGTATTACGTAAGCAACCAAACATGATCTAAATACACCATCTCACCAGTCATATATATGTTACATACTCCGAGTCCGAGATTTTAGAAATCGGTCGGGTTTCTAAAGACGGCGCCGAATCCGGCGATGGATCTCATGTCTAGAGTCACTACACAGTAGTGCGAATGGTGGACAAGATGGGTCTTTCGCTAGAGCGAACGCATGACCACGTCCGAGACGAAAAGGATGATATAGTCACCTTTCTTGCGCTACACCAAACAATCCGATCGATAACCGCCGGCCTCCTTGGTAACGAATAGTTATGCAAAGGCCTTCGAAGCAAAGATTCAGAGGGACGAGCCGCGTTTGGTTGGGTGACCCTGGACCGCGCTACTTGCCTTTTATGTAAATGCCCCTTTCACCTTACCAAGCTCATAAGTCAACCATTCACGACCGGCTTGGGGTCCAGTGGGACATCTGCTTTCAACGTTTACGGGGGTTCTCTATGCACCTCAACGTGATTTTATCCATCGACGTGCTCATAGATGCTCACTAAAGATTTATACCCATGTAGTCCTCCGTTTGCCTTCGAAAGCGGAAATCGCACTGTGACATCAGTGCATGGAACATTCTCTTTTGCAAGACTCGACGAATCGCGAAGAACTCATTAAAGTCCTTGACTAGCCTCAGAACGAACTGAATGAATTGGAAAAATCAACAAAGGCCTAAAACACCCTCCCAATCCCACCCCCGGCGGAACCAAGTATCGAACGCTATCCTATGTCGGCTGTGTCTGGCTCCGAGTCTCGTCGTTGATTGTGTTGTACACCCATATTCCCAAGTTCAAGCAGTGGTAGTGTGCTACTAGCGAATGGTGTGGTTGGGGGTATTTATATAATTACGTACTGCAGTGCTACTAGAGTGGTATCACGATCAACCTCTCTCCAAAACATACACCACAATGTCGGTGCAGATTTTCGGCGACGAAGTAACCAATTTCGAAAAACAAGTCACGATGCGCGATGCTGACCGCGTTATTATCAGGCAACCGAAGAAAAGGCTGAAAATGCACGTCTCTCCTCTTTCGTTGGCGCTCTCGCTGTTGGCGACCTCGTCAAGTCTACCCTGGGACCCAAGGGCATGAACAAGATCCTGCAATCGGGGTCGACCGGAGACATAAGCGTGACTAACGACGGTGCCACGATTCTCAAATCCATCCAACTTGACAATGCGGCAGCCAAGATCCTCGTCAACATCTCAAAAGTCCAAGACGACGAAGTCGGTGATGGGACGACCTCCGTTTGTGTTTTTGCCTCGGAGCTATTAAGAGAGGCGGAGAAGTTGATCGCAATGAAAATCCATCCCCAAACGATCATCGAGGGGTATCGGCTCGCAAGCAGGGCGGCTTTGGACGCGTTGGAGAAGGCAGCTGTGGATCACGCGTACGTCTCCCTGTCGTGTACATATTTTTTATGTTACTCTGTGACTCATGATTCCCTACACTTTCTAGATCTGATACAGCACAGTTCCGCCAAGACTTGTTCAACATCGCTAGGACGACCCTGTCATCAAAAGTGCTCTCGCAGGATAAGGATTACTTTGCGAATCTTGCTGTCGATGCTGTCCTTCGATTGAAGGTATAAATGTTTCCTGTGGAACACCTTGCGCATGGCCTGAACATGATCCTGCTAGGGCTCGACAGACCTTGAGCACATTCAGATCATCAAAAAAGTCGGTGGCAAGCTGACTGATTCATATCTTGACGAAGGTGCGGATACTCGTTGATGTATATGGAGCATATCTCTGACGACATGACAGGCTTTATTCTCGATAAATCAATAGCGGTAAACTCCCCGAAGCGAATGGAGAACGTTAAGATCTTGATCGCCAACACTGGTAAGCCATTCACGTCGCAGAATTTACGATAATGGACAACCTTGTTAGCCATGGATACCGACAAGATCAAAGTCTTTGGTGCCCGTGTAAAGGTCGACTCTACGGGTAAACTTGCCGAACTCGAGCGCGCAGAA